>JAXCGZ010010280.1:12500-37999 GCA_037179515.1 Halocaridina rubra | reverse complement strand
AACCGGATATGGTGCCTAGCCTAGCTAGCATACTTTACTACATTTACTGAATGGAATTTGGAATAGGCTACCTTTGGTATTGTTTTTGAACTTTGATATTAAAACACTGCACATAAATCCATGGCATATTTTTTGTGATATCACTGCTGATGTCGAATTCTTTAGTCCAAGGGAAGGTTTAGATTAGCTATTTGAATACATGCGTGTGTAGTCAAGTGTACCTAGGATATAAATATTATAATCCTGGTGAATTTTGGTATTAGTTTAGTTTGGCCACCTAGCCAAAATTATTGTGATTTGTATAAGGTAAAGATTAATCCAGCAAGATGTCTTTACCATCAATTGATGAAAGTAAAGCGTTTGAACTTTACAAGGTTGTAACCGACGATCTGACAGATATGCTCAGTTCTATAGAACATGACCTTAAAGCATCTCCTCCACCATCCTTACGGTCGTTACAGTTTTCAGAAGCAGAACTTACAAAGTTGTACGAGTCCATTGATGTACATTGGACAGCTAGTCAAGAGGCTATTGATAGTACCCAGCTTAGTCAAGTTTCTAGAGAGTACAGAACTCTGAAACGTAATGCCTATAAAGTGCTCATACAAATTAAGTCAGCTATAGATGATCATTTGTCCTTTGGTAGTCAAGCACAAGCTACAACTAGTCAAACTCCTAGTCAAACAGTAGTACCTGCTAGACCCCTTCCACACCCTAAGTTGCCTGAGATTAAGATTCCTGAATTTGATGGTCAGTTGAGTCAGTGGAATTGTTTTTGGGATTCATTTAGTAGTTTAATTGATAGTCGTCAAGACATTGACCCAGTATTGAAATTTAGCATGCTCAGATCTTATTTGAGAGGTAAAGCTTATAGAACCATTGAAGGTCTTCCCATAACTAGTGGTAATTACAGTATAGCATTAAGTTTGTTGAGAAAAAGCTTTGCCGACAATGACCTTTTGTTGCAACAATTACATTTAGATTTGATGGACATGAAACCCCCTGAACATAATTTAACTGAGTTGACTGAATTTCATTTAACATTTCAACGTTTGTTGATGCAAATAGAGGGTGTAACCCAAGTACCTTGTGATGACTACCTAATAAAAGACGTAATTGCTAAGAAACTTAGTCCTAAAACTTTAGAGTATCTTTTTAATAAGTACAGTACTTATACTTTGACTATTACACAATTTAAGGATGGTATTGGACACCTTATCAAGGTCATGGAATGTTCTCGTATTCTCTCTGATCAGTCTAGGAATAAGCAAGTTTCACATTCTGATGCACATTCCAAAACTAAAGTAGTAACTAGTCAGAATTCTAGTACAATTTCCAATCATAGGTTTAGTACAGTACCTAAACAAGTAGTTGTGTCCCAGACTCAAAATAAGTCTAATTCGTCATCTAGCAATTCAAGTACTTGGAACAAACCTTGTCTCTTTTGTAAGAATATTCATAATACTAAGTTTTGTTCTAATTACGCAACTCATGAAGCCAGGAAGAACAGAGTTAGAGAGTTAGAACTATGTTTCGTGTGTATGCAGAAAGGCCATAGAGCCTCACAGTGTAGAGAGACGGCTGAGTGTAGAAATTGTAATGGCAAACATCATACCTTTCTCTGCATGAAACTAACCAACCGTAGTACTGCAGTTAATCAAGTGTCAGTTGCATCTAATGCCCCAACAGTTATTAATAATGGAACTAACCTTAACAGTAACATTCCCACTAATCAAGTAGTAGTGGATGATAAGTTTAAAATCCTGTCAGGAAGAGATGACAGTGTCGCTAATTCTGTTCAAACAGATATCCAGACTAATAAGGTTCCACTTCCTTCAGTAGCACTTCCTACAGCAATTGTTAAGATTACTGGTGCTGGGGTACGTGAAACAGTTAGGATGTTTTTAGATACCGGTGCTCAACGGTCTTTCATTCATTCTGCAGTAGTAAAGCGCCTTAAACTCAATCCAGTGTTTCGTATCTCACTTAAACTGACTTCATTTGGTAATCAAGCCGAAAACATTTTGTGTGACGTCGTTCGTGTTGTAGTACGCATTGGTACACAACGTATTCCGATTTATGCTGTCGTCTATGATAAGGTTAACACTACGTTATATGTACCTGGCATTGCTAGTGTTGCAGAAACTCTCACAAAAAAGGGGATCAAACTTGCAGATCCTAACGTTGAGTGTGATGTGATTAGTGACATAAGTATGGTAATTGGTGCAGATTACTATTCTAGATTTGTGACCAACCATACTTTCTATTCTGGAATTACACTTTTGTCTAGTCCAGCAGGTTCGATTATCTTTGGACCTATGCCAAAGTGGGCAATTAGTTCTCAGACAGTTAACACAGTTAATGGGCAACATGTGCTTTGTGCTCGTGTAGGAGTACAAACCCTTGAGTCAGAAGTTCAGAACCTTTGGAATTTAGATGTTATTGGTATTAAGAATGAAACTTTAACACCTGAGGAAGTACAATCAGTGAGTCATTTTGAGTCCACTTGCCAGAAGGCAGACAATCAGTATTTTGTGGAATTACCCTTTAAGGGCACTGAGAGACCAGCAACTAACTATAGAAGAGCTTATGGTCAGCTCATGTCACTAGCTAAATCCTTTGCAACTCGTCCAGAACTTTATGGACAATACTCAGAGATTTTAAATGAGTACATTGAATTGGGATTCATTGAGAAAATTGATAACCCTTCAGTTA
Source organism: Halocaridina rubra (assembly GCA_037179515.1). NCBI lineage: Eukaryota > Metazoa > Arthropoda > Malacostraca > Decapoda > Atyidae > Halocaridina > Halocaridina rubra. The sequence continues at coordinate 35,284 of JAXCGZ010010280.1, read as the reverse complement.
CAGACGGACTGACTCATTACTTGCCTCATCATCCAGTCTACAAGAATTCTCCTACCACTCCTATTAGAGTAGTGTTTAATGCTTCTAGTAGAGCTGATTCAAAATCAAAGAGTCTGAATGAATGTTTACTAACAGGCCCAAGCCTAACCCATAAACTTGTTGATTCACTCATTGAATTTCGTACTAACCCTGTAGCTGCTGTATCAGACATTTCCAAAGCCTTCCTACGTATAGGTATTTTGCCAAACTGCAGAGATTTCTGTAGATTCTTGTGGTTCGAGGATGAAACCCTTCAGAAGGTAGTTACCTATAGATTTAAAGTAGTACTCTTTGGTACAACATCATCTACCTTTTTGCTTCAGAAAACACTCGCATATTATTTGGAGACACATTCACATCCAGTAGCTAAGTCTCTGATCTCTCATTTCCATGTAGATAACTTTGTTTGTACCTATTCAGACTCTGAACAGTTAAAAACAGAGTATCCCATAGTAAATTCTATTTTAGCAGAAGCCTCTATGTCATTACAAGGTTGGGTGAGTAATGATGTAAAATTTAATGATGAAGTAGGTGTTAATCATGACCAATTGGATCTGAATAATGTAAATGTTTTAGGAATTTCTTGGAATGTTGTAAACGATGAAATCAAATTGTACTCCAGTAAGAATGTGTGCAAGGAGGAGTGTGTGCATCATCAAATCACCAAGAGATTAGTTGTATCTGTAATTGCTAGTGTATTTGATCCTTTAGGATTGTTATCACCAATCTTGATCAAGGGAAAGTTATTCATTTCAAAATTATGGAGAAGTAAGTGTTCTTGGGATGAACCTTTGCCAGAACCTTTAGTACAAGAATTTTTAGTTATTTGCAGAGATTTGAATCAGGTGTCAACCATTCAATATCCTAGATTTGTAATTGTCCCTGGTGTATCAGATTTGCACATATTTTGTGATTCATCTAAAGTAGCTTATGGATTAGTTGCATATGCTGTGGACTTAAGAAGCAAATCTAGTGATATCATTATGAGTAAAGTAAGAGTATCGCCAAATCCTCCACTCACCATTCCTAAGTTAGAGTTACTCTCACTTACTTTAGCCTCAGCATTGGCTCAGACACTCTTGTCTAATGAGAAATTAGCATTCAAAGGTTGCACTATATGGTGTGACAGTGAAGTTGCCATTAATTGGGTGTATCATATTCAACATCATCATTGTGGATTAGGACAAATGTTGTCAGGACTTAGGAAGCAGTTTTGGATCTCTAAAGGTAGAGTTATTGTGAAGAAAATATTAAAACCATGTATTTTGTGCAAAAAGCCAGTTGGCAAGACGATCTCTCAACCAGTTCCCCCTCTTTTACCAGAGGAAAGAGTCAGATTTGTTAGACCCTTCAACTCAGTTGGAGTAGGATAGGTTGTAAATGATGCCTTTGAATTTTCTGTTTTTGTTCTATGCTTTATTATGTTTGTACATGTGATTTATTTAGCTTGCTACCCTTTTTGGGGGGAGAGTGTGGTGATCTGTCTATCACACACAGTTTCATTAGTTATACCTTGTGTGTGTTTTATTGTAATACCATAAGTAATATTGTGCATCTACCTACATGAATATATTCATTGAGAGACTATATTATAACAATCATTTATTTTGTCATTAATTCATCATTTTCTCATGAATAATTGGAATTTGTTTGTAAAGCTAATCTAAATCTTAGGAAATCCTTAATTATGTAAAATATGATAAAATTATATACTTTTATTTTAGAATGTGATGCTCGTCTGATTTGTTTACAGAACGGACGAGGACTCTCTCTGAGGACAGCATCAGGTGATGACCTATTGTTAGAGACTCGTAAAATTCGTGTAAATTTATGAGCCTCCCATTTCGCCCCTTGGACTAGTGCTGTCGAATTTGTCAAGCAGTGACTCTATTTTAATATTGCATAAAGTTTTTGGATTTTGAACAATTATAATTACGTTATTAAGTGTTGTTTATTTTGATGTATCCAGCAGTCGTGCCTGGAGCTATAACTCTTTGTTATTTTTGTAAAATTTAACATTTTCTTTGGGTTGGGCTGAAATATTGCCCCATTATAATATTAACTTTTTTCAATATATTTTTATATTTTATCGATGAGTCTTTCATTTAAGCCTAGATTTATGCAGTGTTCAGTTAATATTGTTTAGTGTATTTGTGTTATTAACCAGTGGGAGTTCTCCACTAACTATTAAGCAAACGTAACTCATGCCCTTCCCCTTTAGTACCGTACAGTTTGTCTTATATTTAATTATAAGCCAGCAAGTTTTAGCCCAACTTTATTTGAAGTTGGTGGAGTAAATATTTTTGTGTACGGTAGCCTGCAAAAAACTGAGAGTAGACTATTCATTGACCAGGTGAAAGCAGGCATTCTGGGAATAGTCACCACATTTATATTTCCGAGAAGTAATAATGGGTGACTCTTTAAATAGAAGTCATGGTTTGAAGTATGATAAGAAAATGCAAGATGTAAGGCTCTACTTTTAAGAATGAGAATATTTGATAAATGAAGTTCTCCACATTACGAGAATGTCTGTTAACTGTTTTTTCTTCTTCAGATATATGAAATATTCGAGTACTTAATTGTCAAACATTTTGTCTTCTTATTTGCATTCGCTTGTTTATTAGTGCTGGCAGACATAGTTTTGCCTAAACAAGTGATTGTGCAGAGATTTTTATTTTTATCATATTTTCAAACGCTTGTGTATATGCAGAGTTTGGAATTGCAAAGAGGATGTCGGATCTTTAGCTAGTTTTCTTTGTTAGTGCTTAGATTATTCTATTTTTGCACTACACATAGATATTAGTAATTTTTCCTGTTCCCTGCTTTTGCTTTCGATATTATTATTATTATTATTTTTTTAGCTAGTACTAACAAATGATGTTCTCGTTTTTTTTTTAACCTGCAGTTTTCAGTGTGTTGGATCATAAACATGAATTGTTCATATAGTCAGTGTGTAGTACTTTCACACGTACATACATATACACTGACAGTGTTCCCTCTTATAAAGGGATTGGCCTAGTCAAAGCATGCATTCACAAGAAGCGAGTTAACCTCAACTACCCATCTTATGATACATATTGCCTTTACAGATGTCCCGTTTATTTACAATGCTGGATGTTTAGGCTTCACTCTTACATCGATTTCTAACTCAAGACTTCATCATTGTATGAAAATAACTGTTCTTCATTGTGATTTTGACAAGTCTTTTCATTCGGAACTGATCTGCTTCCAGAAATGATGTCATCCAATATATATCTTAATAAGAGTTCTGTTTACAGATATGCTGCTGACAACCTAGTTTTTACCCCTTTTATGAATAGATAATAGTTGAACCTGGACGTCTTACGTTCTCATAAGCACAATTCATACTTATTGATTTTATCTTTTTATGGTCGTCATTCATGTTTTCATGGGTAATAAATATATCCATACCTTGTTAACAAATGTATGCAGTCAATATGTGAAATAATTTTAAAAACCTATAGGCTCAACAGTCTTTCATAATCATATTCCACAAGAATTAATATTTATAATTATAATATTAAGTAAACATATATTTAATGCTTCTCTGCTGAATGTTGCTTCTACAGCGACATTACTTCAATTTCGAAACTGTTGTGTCATTAGCGTAAATGGAATTAATTGTTAGACCAACTTCAAAGACGCTTCAGGTCTGTTGCTATAGCTGTTTTCAAGGTTGAGCTCATGAATTCTATCTATATGTAGTCAGCTTTTCTAGCTATATTGGTGTTGAACTAACTAAAGCTAGTGAATTACTCACATTTTTTCCAATCACCTAGAATTGCTTCCTCAGCAATGCTAGAGATGAGCTTTTACTGTTACCTTTTTACCATTTGATGGGTCTGGTAACATGAGAAAAATCACAAAGTTTTGCATAATAGGCTGGTTGTGGTAAATCCTTTACAAAGATGTACGATTGTTGGAAAAATATTTCAAAATGAAGAGGTGGTACCAGAGGTAACCTTCCTCGAATGATAGAACGAACATATAAATAGGATGATGCCATTACCATAGCTCGCATCACAGTAAGAGAGATAGTTTAGAATGATAAGTGTCGTTGATAGTCAGTGGGTGTTCAGGGAAATAAACCCTCAACCACAAGTAAACAACTACTATGAAAAAGAGACCAGAGAGAGTAGGTTATTATGACGTTCCTGACTTAGCATTGAAAAAATAACTAATTATTTTGGAGTCTTTTTTTTATGAGAGTATATTCTGCGTTTCAATCTTTTATGTGATATGTTAGTCTCAGAATATGCTACAGAGATTGGTGTACAACGCCAGGAAAGTGATGTGTCGAGTTGCTTTTCTGATATTTCATCTGCGAAAAGTGTAATCGCTCCTACAGAACACAGCTTCTAAGTTTTCGTCTCCAAACTCTTCTACCGGCACAAAGGATTTTATTATTATTATTATTATTATTATTATTATTATTATTATTATTATTATTATTATTATTATTATTATTATTATTATTATTATTATTATTATTATTATTATTATTATTACTTTATATTTTTCCCTTCTGCACATGGGCATCGAACAAGGTACCTCTAAAACAGGAATCCTCAGCTTGGGTATTTGCAGGAAAGCTTAGAAGACAAAGTTGAATGGAACTTCTACTGAAGTGTCAGAATTACAAAGGGCATCACTGGAATGGCCCTAAAGTAGTTCTGTAATCTGAAACTTCATTAGGTTTCCAGTTCACTTTGTTTTAAAATCTCTGCTGCCAAGCGTGCTAAACTGTTGACTCCTGTTTTACAGATTTCAGTTACTATTTCCGACATCAGGTGGTTAAAATTTGGAATAATTACAAGGCATGATTGCATTATTATTATTATTATTATTATTATTATTATTATTATTATTATTATTATTATTATTATTATTATTATTATTATTATTATTATTATTATTATTATTATTATTATTATTCAGAAAGTTACATGAAAAGGAGGAAAAATTTTTTGATAGAAAAGCAGTGTGGTAAAAAAAAAAATTACACTTCTACTAAAAGAAGACAAAAAAAGCTACAGCCACCGATTAGAGAATATGACTCCCTATCGACTCTGTCATAACCATGGAGGAATTTAAAACTGTTTCACTCCCTTTTTTCTGATGTCTATTTTTGAAATTTTTGTAGCATATTTTTTTTTTAGGATTCTGCAGCCTGTTAATATATTTTTGTTCTATTTCTATTTGCTTATTTATTTATTATTATTATTAGTATTATTATTGAAGGGTAACATAAGACTTATACATATTTTCCTTATCCTTTACTCTATCTCACATTACAGTAGTTTTATAAAGTTATTATTATTATTATTATTATTATTATTATTATTATTATTTCCCCCTGAGTGAGAGGGCTAGAATATTTCCTTCGTGTTCCCTTGCTTGTCATAAAAGTCGACCAAATGAGGAGGAGCGAGGGGACTGGGAATCCTCTCCTCTGTATTTTCTCTTCCCAAAGAGTCAGAATATATATATATATATATATATATATATATATATATATATATATATATATATATATATATATATATATATATATATATATATATATATTCTGACTCTTTGGGAAGAGAAAATACAGAGGAGAGGATTCCCAGTCCCCTCGCTTCTCCTCATTTGGTCGACTTCTATGACAAGCAAGGGAACACGAAGGAAATATACTAGCCCCCTCCCTCAGGGGGAAATAATAATACTGATATATATATATATATATATATATATATATATATTATATATATATATATATATATATATATATATATATATATATATATATATATATATATAACCAAATAAGCACATTACATATGTTGGGGTAAAAATGATTCATTTTTATCCCAACATATGTAATGTGCTTATTTGGTTATATATATATATATATATATATATATATATATATATATATATATATATATATATATATATATATATATATATATATATATATATATATATATATATATATATAACCAAATAAACACATTACATATGTAGGGGTAAAAATGATTCATGTTTTCACATATGTAATGTGCTTATTTGGTTATTGTTTGGTCCCGACTGAGATTGGGAGTTGAATTAAATGCGAAAACGAAACCACGAGTGAGGTTGGGGAAAGTGTAATATGAACATAGTGGCATTCAGATAGAATGCGTTCATTCCTACTATAGCAGATATAAGCTATAAGGTCTGTTTCATTTTAACCTTGTGTGATGTAGTTGGTAGTGCCTTGGCTTAGTAATTATAAGTCCGAGGTCCAAGTCTCAGTTGGGGTAAATATGATTCATATATATAAATATATATATATATATATATATATATATATATATATATATATATATATATATATATATATATATATATATATATATATATATATATATATATATATATATAGTTTAATCTGCCAGTATATGTGTATGACTTTCACGGACATGCTACAGAATAGCTTAACTCTTGTTTGGTAAAGCTTTGCATTCGTAAATAAGAGTGCGAGTGTTGAAGTTCTGGGGTGAAACTTAGTTTTTACGGCCTTTACTTTTATTCGTGAGATGCATCATTACAGTCTTTTTATTACTTCTTATTTGATGACAATTTGTGACCACATATTGGTTGCTTAATGCTGTGCACCAACTCCTTTGGGGATACCTGTAGTATTGTAAGAAGTCAAGCACTGCTCATATAATGATTGTATCCTTATGAAATTGACGCATATTCCTAACATTGGCTGCAAAACTCTGCTTTATCCAATGAATATTTAGGATTGTGTTGGTACCTATTTTTAACCATTCAATAATTTTTTAATGATTTTCCATAGACTAGTGTTTTGACATTTAATGGAGATTCATAAATCTCCTTTCTGTTTACTTAAAGCATATAGTGTAATCATTTGTTTGTTTCTTGTTTTTTATTTGGTATTATATCCTAGCATGAATGGGAATGCTCTTAGCATTTAGTAGTTTGGCCCATGGTACCAGCCGCCCGTTGCGATTCTACAGCTGAAGGTCTTTTGAACTTAAGTAGGACTGTCCAGCACTGTTCGATGTTAATTCTTCCTTCAATTACGATTCATTCTGTATGCCTACATCTACACCGAATATTCTTGGGTATTCATTACACATCTCTTATTATCCCTTCACATCTGACAAGTCACAATACTCTCCCTCTCTGTTTTGTTTACTTTGTTTTCTTCTCGCCCAGGTCCGATAAGGGCTGTTTTATTTGTTTATTTATTGTTTTGCCCGTCCTGATGTCACAATCATAAAGAAAAAAAGTAAGAGATGTAACTGCTTTTGGAATATTATATTTGAAACATCTGACTACAAATATTTATAATTTTTAGCTCCATTGTAAGTTAACATCTAATTCTTTCTCCTGATTGGATATGGAAGATATATAACCTGAATTCTCCTCTTTATCCTAAAGAAACACAAGTAATGGAGGAAGGTACATGATGATAATTACATCTATGTTAAATATATTTAACATAAAGCACTAGATATCCACGTCGAGAAGGTTGGGCAATAAAAAAAAAAAAAAACGCGCTTGCATCGAATACTCGCCCGCATGAGAAGGTGAATTCAGATGGAGGGGATAGCGTTTCCTAAATCTATATCACATATGCAACATGTCCGTATACTCAAAGGGTACAAAATATTGAAATTTCCTATGGGAAATATGTCCTTACCCAGCTCAAACGGTAATATATATATATATATATATATATATATATATATATATATATATATATATATATATATATATATATATATATATATATATATATATAATTAGCTCAAATTCAGCTCATTATTTATTCCTTAGTCTTAATTTTTATTTTAATATGTTTTATTTCCACCTGGAACAGCTTCCACCCAAAAATCTTAATCTTCTTATGGGCCTTTTTCATCATGTTCTTAACGACTTATAATGTTTACATTCTGAGAATTAAGAGCGATAAAGTCAACGTCGTAGTCTTAGATATTCAAGCAACCTAATTACTGTCGTAATGGTTTGTAAACGTGACCTCATATATTTTTTTCTTTTCCTATGGACAATCTCTCTCTCTCTCTCTCTCTCTCTCTCTCTCTCTCTCTCTCTCTCTCTCTCTCTCTCTCTCTCTCTCTCTCTCTCTCTCTCTCTCTCTCTCTCTCTCTCTGTTTGTATGTGTGTGTGTTGTCTAGCAGGGATGTGCTACATTTTTCATTTTTTAAAGTAATTCCGGTTGCTTTGTTAAAAAGCAATAGAATATACCCGCCTAATAAGGTGGGGATCCTTCATAGTGTGGCGGCCGTGGCCGGTTGGTAGAGCACGTGAATTTGATTCATCAGGTGTTTGGTTCTAGACCCGCCACTGCCTGAGGTTAGAAAGGTTCAATCTCTTGTGGTAACTGTCTCTTCCAGAATCAAAGTCCTTCGAAAGTAGGCACCATCCTGACCCTTACTAAGAAAACGGGCAGAAGCGGATCATCATCATCAGCATCATCTTTGGCCCGATTTCTTAAACAATGAATATTTAGGATCCCACTTATGATGCTAGCCATACACAGAACTGCGTCAGATATGTTTATGAAATCCATTTGTGTGTGTCTAGCTAACTAATAATATGGTATCCTAGGTTTACTCTGTTTAAGAAATCGGGCCTTTATCAGGGTGGAGACCCTGCATCATATATATCAAGTACGCCTTCTTAGGCGTAACTTATAGAAGAAATAGTGTTTGAGGGTAGCTCTTGAGATCGTAAATCCTATGTTGAATGACAACCCCAGTGAAATTTACTCAATCACATGACTTTAAGAAAAATTTTGTATGGTCATTGATATAACAGTATTTGCTAGAGTTCACGCTTTTTTTTTTTTACAATCCCCTCCCATTACTAAATCTACGCATCTGCTAATGACATCCCTATTCATATTTTAGGACTGCCATGCATTTGACACTGCATTGCACAGTACTGCTCATATGCATCCACGAACCAACTGTTTCTATATCAGTAGGGTAAAATGTTACAGTAATATATGCCGTTCCTGAGTTAGCTAATGCAAATTTGAATAAACAGTATTGCCAACTTGGAAAGGCAAAGCCGGCCTGGAGGAAGAAAGTTTTATTAGGTTAGCAGATTCATTAATATATTTTCCTACTTACCAGTAGAGATATGAGTGGGACTTAGTATATAAGCACTTTTTGAGAGTATATGTCTGCAGATTAGTTAGTAGTTGTGATCATGTCGAGCTTACAAAGAGATCGGTTTCTTGAGAAATGTTAAGCAATGTAATGTATATAAAATTCTCATTGTTCATGATTACTGAATGTTGGATGGAATATTCAGGCCATATGTAACATATATAACGAAATAAATTAAAATATATCATGACTTAGTTTTAGTAGCAAGTGAAGATATCAGAGATGGTATGATAATTAGTAACAAAAATAAACCACCTGAGTAAGTTGATATATGTGGTTTAAAGATTAAATCCAAAACTGAACGCATTAATGAATCGTCAGAATGGCCATATGGACCTCATCAAAGTATAATATTTTTGTAGGGTATGTATCTTACCACATATGGCTGATAGCGATGTTAAGAATCATAAAGAAATTGTTCAGGAAGTAATTCAGAAAACCAAGTACGAAGAGGAAAGTTGGATTCCTCTGACTTTTCAAAATAAATATATATAGCTTCTTGAAAAGAGAACTAGAATCGAAGAAGCTCTACACAAAATACAATGATGACCATATAATGATGGAAGCAACATTTACAAAACCTGTAGGTATTTCCATCCGTTTCCAGCATTCAGGAACAGAAGGGATGAAAGATCTATTGATACAATTGGAGACAAGTGAAGTTGCATAATATATATATATATATATATATATATATATATATATATATATATATATATATATATATATATATATATATATATTATATATATATATATATATATATATATATATATATATATATATATATATATATGGAGAACTTAGTAATCATAAGTCCTAGGTTCGAGTCCCGGTCGGGGTAAAAAATGATTCATGTTTTCACATATATATATATATATATATATATATATATATATATATATATATATATATATATATATATATATATATATATATATATATATATATATATACATATATATATAATATATATATATATATATATATATATATATATATATATATATATATATATATATATATATACATATATATATATATATATATATATATATATATATATATATATATATATATATATATATATATATATATATATATATATATATATATATATATATATATATATATATAATATATATATATATATATATATATATATATATATGTAATCCTGCCATATCTCTAGGCCCTCAATACTTTGACAATTCTTTCAGCTTGGCCTTTCCCTACTCTGCATCTTTTGCCGTGACCTACTTTTTCTTCGTCATAATGTTTTCTTGGTGCCCGGGCCTGATGAGGGCAATTTTCTTACCTGTCTCGGTGTCACAGTCATAAAAGATAAATATTTTAACGTAAAGGATTTGATTTGCGACTTGAGATTGAGCTTTATATGCATTATAGGATTAATTCCTCTCCCCGCATATTTTTGTCTGTATACTCTGCGAAGTGACAGTAATATAGACGAGAAAGTAGCAAAATAGATATAGTAACTTGATGAATTGATCTATAGTAAATTTAATAATAAATTTCACATTCTTTTAATTCAAAGTAGGTGCTCTCGCTTACAGTTGCGCGTGCATGAACGCTAAATATCAATGGTTTGAATGACGATAGGAAAGAATTAAAATTAATTTCTCTTGCTAATCTTTATAAACTAGACATAATAATGTTGCAAGAACATAACATTAAGGCAGGAAATTCATTATATCATATAGAGCAATATTATGAAGTATTTATAAATCCAACTACTTATTTAAAAGGAGGTGTTGCAATATTGATCAGTAAACGATTGTCTCCTATAACTGTTATAAAACAAGAGATGGACTATGAAGGTAGAATACTAAGCTTAAAGATAAGAACTGGTGGTAAGGAAATTCATTTACTTAATGTTTATGCCCCATCGGGCTCGAATAAGAAAAGAGAGAGAGAATATTTTTTTGATAGATTATTATATTATTTAAGACTAAATATAGATGACACAATTTTTGCAGGGGATTTTAATAGTGTAACTCATGTAAAAGATGTTAGTTCTTTGGATAAAACTGTAATATCAAAAAAATTTTGTGAATTACTTAAAGGGACTGGTTTTAGAGATGCTGCAAGTATCAATTATGTAACAGATTATACATATATTAAGACAAATTATGCATCCCGTATTGATAGAATATATGTTAAAAGTCTGTTTAATCATATAAATTCATGTAAAACAGTACCTATAGCATTTTCAGATCATTGTATGGTAATTACTAGTATCAACTTTTTGTCAACTAATAAAGGTAAAGGTACGTGGAAATTAAATGTCAGCATTCTAAATAGAGAGGATGTAAAAGAAAATTTTAGCGTACTATGGCAGTTCTTAAAAGGAGAGAAGTATAAGTTTAATAACTTGATCAAGTGGTGGATTTATTGCAAGGAGAAAATTAAAAGTTTTTTTGTTAAAATGTCAAAAAAAATCTTAGCAGAAAAATATGGGCTGATAAACTTACTACAATGTAGGTTAAAAGAATTATACCAAAAGGCTAATGTAGGAATTATAGACTTTGATATAATACATTCAGTGAAAAATAAAATAGAAAGGATTCAGAATGAAATATGTGAAGGAGTGAAAATAAGGGCTAGAATGAAAGATAAAATTGAAGGAGAGAAAATGTCTCCATATTTATTAAAGAAAGAGAAAGTCAATAGAAATAATAAGATAATGCAGAATATAAAAGGCGTCAATGGACAGATATTGAATAATACTAAAGCAATTTTAACTCATGCTAAAGATTTTTATGGGAACTTGTATGATAAGGTGGAAGGTGACTGTCAGTTACAAGATATGTTACTGGATTTATGTTGTAATAAATTAAATGATATTGACCGTAACGATTTAATTGGTAATATTAGTATGTTAGAATTAGGGACTGTGATTAAAGATATGGGTACAGGGAAAGCGCCAGGAATAGATGGATTACCATCAGAATTTTACAAAGAATTTTGGAAAATAATTAGAAATGATTTTTTTGAAGTGATAAAACATATATTGGACAGACAGGAACTTTCGAACTTACAAAATGAGGGCATAATAATATTATTGAGTAAGGGAAGTGAAGATCAAACACTGAGTGGATGGAGACCAATTTCACTCTTGAATGTAGACTATAAAATCATTGCTAAGTTTTTGGCCAACAGATTAAAGACGGTAATGAATAAATTGATCTCTGTTGAACAGTTTTGCAGTGTTAAAGGTAGATCAATAGTGCATTGCAATAATAATATTAGAGACATTATTCATTATACTTATAAAAATAATTATGCAATGGCCATTATGAAGTTAGATTGGAATAAAGCATTTGATACTGTTCACCACGATTTTTTGTTTAAAATTATGAATAAGTTAGGAATTCCAGATTTGTATATTAGTTGGATGAAAATGTTATATAAAGATTGTTGCAGTCGGTTGAGTATTAATGGAATGTTGAGTGATGTTTTTCCAATTATGAGATCTGTGAGACAAGGATGTCCACTGTCAATGATGTTATATGTAATTTACCAAGAACCTCTCATTTTAGGTATTAAGAATAATAAAAGAATAATATCACCACAGCTTCCAAATGGATGGAAAATTTGCATGCAAGGATTTGCAGATGATTCATCTGTGTTTGTATCAACAGAGGAATCTATAGTGGAGGTTTTTAAGGAAATACATTTATTTGAAAAAGCAAGTGGTGCCCTTTTAAATAGAGATAAAAGTAGTATAACTGGGATAGGGAAATGGCATGGTAAAAATGACTGGCCTCTTCGTTGGCTTAAAACAGAATATAATCTAAAGATATTGGGAATTTCTTATTGTGAAGACGAAAAGATGACTATGGAAATGAATTGGAATATAATAATAGAAAAACTAGAGAAACGGATCAGTATGCTTGCCCAAAGGTATCTTACAATTTTTCAGAAGGCAATAATTGTGAATTGTAGTTTATTATCGAAAGTATGGTATGTAGCCCATACACTTCCATTAAGCAAGAGATTTGCACAAAAAGTAAATGTTTTAATATTCAGGTATCTTTGGAGGGGAAGCTATCATCCCATCCGTAGAGCTACCTTGCTTTTGCCTAAAAGTGAAGGGGGTCTTGGTATAGTAGATGTTTTTAATAAAGCTGCTGCAATTCTTACAGCTACTAGCCTTAAAGAAACTTTGGAAGGAAGACTATTAAATATTTATTATTGTAGCATAAGACTAAGCTATTTAGTAAACACAAATAAGTATCCAGATGTATCATATATATGTCCCATGTTTTACTCTGGTGTAGTGGAAAACATAAGAAAAATGTGTAAACATGCTAAATTTCCTCATATAAAAAGCAAAGACATATATTCTGTTATATTTGTTAAGTCACAGCCATTAGTAGAGAAGGATTATCCTTTGCTACAGTGCAGTAATATATGGACAAATGTTAATCATCCAGTGGTTGGTTTAAGGGAGAGAGAATTTATATTTAAATATTTACATGAAAAATTACCCACAAATAAACATTTAGAAATGTTAGGAATTAAGAATAATGGAAATTGTGACTTTTGTGGTGAACCTGAATATACAATGCATATATTCTATTTTTGTATAAGAATAAAAAATATTTTTCATTGGTTTAAAAGTAAATTTAATTTGATGTGTTCAGTACAAGATAATAACTGGCTAAAATTATTAATGTTAGATATTAAAGGAAGAAGTAGAAGAGATGAGAACACTGCAGTTCTGCTTATTTGTAATTATCTATATTGTGTATGGACTAGTCGTACACAGAACTTGACTGAATGGGAAACTTTATGTTTAATTAAAGGTAAATTTAATTATTTGAAATGGTTCTTGATTATTTGTTATGCAAGTAATATACAGAATATATTAACTAAAGAATTTTCCAATGTAATTTTGTAATCATTTAACAATTGTAAATATTGTACATTTGACATTTAAAAAATAAAAGAAAAAAAAAATACATGCATTCAGTGTCATACTGTCTGTGGGAAGAACATGTATTCCCATCTCATTAGAGGTACTTAGGAAACTAAAATATTTATAAACACCATAAGTACTGCAAACACATTTCATCACTATGAAAATTACTTCCAGATGCATTGTTAAGTATTTTGTGATGCTATTTGTGTTTATTTACCGTACAATCTACTACACAGATACCCGATATTCGAAGCTAAAGTTTACACAATCCGAATAAAATAAAGAATTATTTATTACATTATTGTGCCAACAAATCTTTGCATCTAGAAATCTCCTCGGTCATATTTTTTTTTCATAGTTTGTGTTTGTTTGAGTGGCAATATAGAACCACCTCACAATCACTTTGTTTATTAGCCTAAGCTATGATTCGTTGTTGCTTTGATATTGAAATAATCATGACCAGTAGAACTAAAAAACATATAAGCATTGTGTGAACATTATTGAAAACCTAAGAATATACAATAATTATTATTTCTCTCTCTCTCTCTCTCTCTCTCTCTCTCTCTCTCTCTCTCTCTCTCTCTCTCTCTCTCTCTCTCTCTCTCTCTCTCTCTCTCTCTCTCTCTCTCTCTCTCTCTCTCTCTCTCTCTCTCTCTCTCTCTCTCTCTCTCTCTCTCCTTGAATTTTCAAAAAGCATTTGATAAGGTCCATCACAGCAAGTCAATTATTAAAGCCCGGGGACAAGGGATTATAGGAAATATTGATACCTGGAGAGCAAGTTTGCTACAAAATAAGGAACAGAGGCAAGTATTAAATGGACAATCATCAGACTGGAAATCCATGACAAGTAGAGTTTCCTTGCAGGGATCAGTACTAGCACCTATTTTATTCATTATATGCATTACCAACATAGAGTTAAGGGAAGAGACAAATATTGGGGAAGAACAGTTTGGATTTATGCCAGGTAGAAGCACATCTGATGCAATTTTTGCCAAAAGACAGCTAATGGAAAATACAGAGAAGGCCAAAAAGAACTGCATTTAGTATTTATAGATTTAGAAAAAAGCCTATGATAGAGTCCCACGGCAAGAGATCTGGAGATGCCTGAGAGAGAGAGGAGCACCCGAAAAATATGTTAGAATGATTAAAGATATGTATGAAGGAGCATGCACACAAGTATAGACAAGTGTTGGATTGACAGAGGAATTTGTTGTATGAGGGGTTGGGCTACATTAGGGATCGTCCTTGAGCCCATATTTGTTTAATATGATAATGAATGTAGCTACTGAACGAGTTAGGGAACTGACACCGTGGAGTATGTTGTGTGCTGATGATGTAGTATTGAGTGATGAGACCAGAGAGGGAGTGGAGAGAAAGTTGGATTGATGGAGAAAGGCATTGGAAACTAGAGGACTGAAAATCAGTAGAACAAAAACGGCGCATATGTGCTGTCATCCCACCAATCAGGAGGATATAGTAAAGAGTTCAGAAAAATTCAAGTACCTGGGTTGATATATAGAGGAAAATGCAGAACTCCAAGTGGAGGTAAACAGCAAAATCCAAGCAGGATGGAGCAACTGGAAAAGGGTATCTGGAATATTGTGTGACCGGAAAATAAATGTGAAACTGAAGGGAAAAGTGCATAAAACTGTAGTGAGACCTGCAATGACATATGGAGCAGAGACCTGGACCATGAAGATATGAAAAGAAAATGGATGTGACAGAAATGAGGTTGCTTTGCAAGATGGTTGGTATAAAAAGAAATGATAGGATTAGGAATGATTTAGTAAGAGAAACAACTAAAGTTATATAAGTGGCTAAGCAAATCCAAGAAAAGAGGCTTCACTGGTTCGAACATGAGGAGGAATCCGGAGTATGTTGGGAGGATAGTATTGGAGATGGAGGTGCCAAGTCGGAGGAGGAGGGGGAGACCAAAGAGAAGATGGATGGAGTGTGTAACAGGTGATATGGAACAAAAAGATATTACAGTGAATGACGTCGAAAATAGGAATCGTTGGAAACGGCTTTCCAGAAATAGCGACCCTGCATAAGCGAGAAAAGCTGTAGTGGAAGAAGAAGATGCATTACCGACATAGACATAGGATTCCACAATGCTAATTCTGAGTTTGCCAATGATGCCATAATAGGTAATCCGATAGCAATTGAGGAAGATAAATTATAATGACAGGACGACGATGGTCAGATAAATGGGACATGCCCTATAATATAAACAAATGTATTTTACAAACCTGCCGACTCAACAATAATTACAGCTGCAGTATGAAGGTGTAGTATATTTCTGCCTGTGTATGAATTTCTTTGCCTGGCTTGTCCAGGAGCGAGAACCACATGGTGTGAATCTCACGCTTCCTAGCTCCAGATGTGAACTGGGGTAGGAACAGATATGGTCTGGAGACGAAAGTTAATTTGGTTGGTTAACCAGTGCCACCATGGGGAGCCTTGGCCTTTGGAAAGCTAACTGGCACTGCCAGTGCTATATGATTTGGACATTCCTCAGAGAGCATGGTAAGCAATAGGAGATAAGATATCTGCCTTCATTTTTCCAGCTACTCGTGTAAATTGAGAATAAGCTGAGAACTATGTGTGAATGTTACTCTCAATTTCTAGATAAAATAACTGAAATTTAATGAATTCGCAATTACTCTCAGACGACGCCGTTCTTTCCATTCCCTTTATATATATATATATATATATATATATATATATATATATATATATATATATATATATATATATATATATATATATATATATATGTATATATATATATATATATATATATATATATATATATATATATATATATATATATATATATATATATATGTATATATATATATATATATATATATATATATATATATATATATATATATATATATATATATATATATATATATATATATATATATATGTATATATATATATATATATATATATATATATATATATATATATATATATATATATATATATATATATATATATATATATGTATATATATATATATATATATGTATATATATATATATATATATATATATATATATATATATATATATATATATATATATATATATATATATATATATATATATATATATATATATATATATATATATTCGAGCCCCGGTCGGGGTTAAAAAAAAAATATTCATGTTTTCACATATGTAATGTGCTTATTTGGTTATTGTATGACCTGAATGAGATTGGGAATTGAATTAAATGCTGAAATGAAGCCACGAGTGAGGTTGGGGAATCTGTAATATGAACATAGTGGCATTCGGATAGAATGCGTTCATTCCTAAGTATAGCAGATATAAGCTATAAGGTTGGATTCCTTTTAAACCTTCTGTGGTGTGTAGTTGGTAGCGCTTTGACTTAGTAATTATAAGTCCTAGGTTCGAGTCCCGGTCGGGGTAAAAAAACTATTCATGTTTTCACATATGTAATGTGCTTATTTGGTTATTGTATGACCTGAATGAGATTGGGAATTGAATTAAATGCTGAAATGAAGCCACGAGTGAGGTTGGGGAATCTGTAATATGAACATAGTGGCATTCGGATAGAATGCGTTCATTAATAAGTATAGCAGATATAAGCTATAAGGTTTGGATTCCTTTTAAACCTTCTGTGGTGTGTAGTTGGTAGCGCCTTGACTCAGTAATTATAAGTCCTAGGTCCGAGTCCCGGTCGGGGTAAAAAATTATTCATGTTTTCACATATGTAATGTGCTTATTTGGTTATTGTATGACCTGAATGAGATTGGGAATTGAATTAAATGCTGAAATGAAGCCACGAGTGAGGTTGGGGAATCTGTAATATGAACATAGTGGCATTCGGATAGAATGCGTTCATTCCTAAGTATAGCAGATATAAGCTATAAGGTTGGATTCCTTTTAAGCCTTCTGTGGTGTGTAGTTGGTAGCGCCTTGACTTAGTAATTATAAGTCCTAGGTTCGAGTCCCGGTCGGGGTAAAAAAATATTCATATATATATATATATATATATATATATATATATATATATATATATATATATATATATATTGGCAGTAAATTTTCTTGTATACATAGTTTGTTGAATATGACCACTGTTTTTGCATTTGCAATTTTCTTATATAACTTTTCCAAAGTTCTTACAATAACTTTTTCATTATTGTTGAGACTACATAATAAGTCGAAAAATTTAAGATTATTATCAAACTATTTGAACAACTAGAAAATCTTTTAAATGAAGGAACTCTGGCATTATTAGCAATCATTACTTATATACACTACTTATATAGTTGAACGTATGCATAAAAAAACATATTATAAACTCGCTCTAAACTACAATTTATGCCTTCTTCGAAATTTATTAGAAGTTTAGTGAATTAGATATTTAGCAGTAATTGTTAATGATGCTAGAGTTGCTTTTCTCACCAATGTGATGGGGCGGGCAAGAAAGCCAAAAGAATGTTCGGATATATAAACAGAAATATCATGTATAAAAGTAGAAAGATCATACTGCCACTATTTAACAGCCTTGTCAGACCCCATCTATAATACGCAGTACAATTCTGTACAAAGAAGTGATATAAAATTAATTCCATCCATCCGCAATAAGTCCTACGATGGTAACGTAATCTAATAGTTTGCCATTTTCAAGCTCTTCAAATGCCTTCTTTAGCAGTACTTTACATAAACATGAAAGTAGAGCAAAATTGTAAAAACTGCATACATCCCAGTTCATGTATCTAGTATAAAATGATCTCTTGTAAATAAGTTTTTTATAATGAAAAATTTGATACTTTTCCTCTGCTCTTGGTTTATGCATTCCAAATGCCACATGACTCTCTTCTGTAGTTATAAGAGATAAGATACGTATTGTCTTTGTCTCTGAAGGAATTGAATCAGCTCCAGGAAACGTCTGATGCAGCATTGACCAAAAATTTAACCAAGAAAGAGCTCGAAGTAAAGTACTCAAGAAAGTAATTTGCATTAAGCACTTTATTTGTAGCATAGATGAAATTGATATGTATATATGAAGAAATATTCCGGTAATTAAAGAAAAAAAAAATAAGGAAAACCGTAATCTCCTCATATCTGACATACTAAAGTCTTTAAGTTGCTTGGTGGGTAAGTAGAAAACGACATGAAACTTCAGCCTATGATTGTTACACTTGAAAAGGGTTGACTATTGAACGATATAAACATAGTCCTACCGTAAAACTCAGAAACTGAAGCATGTGTTCAAATAATATAGGCCTATTGAAGCACTCTCAACAGTTGTCGTTGACTTTAGAAGCAATATAGATATGACTATTGGAAACCTAGCAGTTCTATGGGATTACTTAATTACAAACATTAAATATCGTTTTGTCTTAAAAACTTTCCAGTCTTTGTGCATGATTTATAAGATATATAATCTTCAAAACACCATGTGCAGTGCATTTCATATGTTGACGGGAAGTTAATGTTTGAGGAAGTGAACGACGGTGACTTTCAACAGGTGTTAGAATCATTCTCTGAAAAAGTGCTTGCAGAACTCACGCAAAGCAGAGAAAAGAGTATTAGGAAGAGAATGAAGCAGGATGAAATAACACGATTTAGTCAAGATAAGCCAATAAGAGCATTGTGTGTTCAAGACATTCAGCATTTTTCATTCTTTATAAAAGCGCTTTCATCTCACAATGACAAAAATGGAAATATTGAAAGATTTTCTGTAGATTAATGTCTTGCTGAATAAATCTACGTCCATATATGAGAGAAAGTCTCGATTTTTCATGAATACAATAATTTTATATTATTTTTTTTTACGTTATCGTGATACCTACTTCTGCTATCTCTTCCTATTGTGGTATTGTTGGTTATATAGAAATTCAACTTCTTTGTGAGGCATCTATCAGGTTTCCATTCATATTAAGTAAAGCGATGATAATCTTTATAATTTTTAATATTCGAAAATTATTACCCATTCTCCCTTGCTTTCTTTCTTGTTACCTTACCATTACCCCCCCCCCATGTCTCATCACAAACCCATATGTCGCAATTTTTTCCATTCTTACATTGCTCCAGCTCATTGAATTTTTGTGTATAAACAATAAAAACAAGTAAAACTTAGATGCTTATAATCTTTAGGAAGCACAGTATATCATAAGCTTTAGTATTGCAGTTTTGATTATGCTCTGCTTAATACTCTTGTGTTAAAATAATTCTAAAACATACCTGAACTATCCTGTTTGGAGTTTTTGGGCAATCATATTCATCATACATCTTTTTTCCAGTTTATTCTGCCTTCTCTATTTAAAACAGTGTATAAAGCTTAATTACTTTGTTTTCAGTATTGATGTACATGAATATGTATATGCATTATAATAGACATTAACAATAATGTTACTCATAAGTTACCATCAGTGTACATTCTTGTCCTCCTAAGGCATTTACATCCTGTAATGATTCTGTCTTATTTGTTTGTGTTCATTTTCTCTGTTACTCTTTTGCATTTGTGTCCCTGTCTGAAAATGGCTCATGTAGCCTTGTGCTGCAAATTCAGCTGTTATCTCTGTAACTGCTGTCTTATATTCATGTATTCCAGTTGTGCTTCAAAATCAGATTCTTTCCCAATTTTCTGTTCATATTATGAACTTGTAGTTTGGAGTTACAAAAGTTATTATGGTTCCCCTGAGGTCTATTTTTATCTGAAAATACTTTCATGCATACTTCTCATTAATCTTTTTCACTGTTTGTGGGTTGCAACAAGGATATTGTATTGGTTTATTTTATTTAATATGTTTTATTTGTCTTTGAGTCCCCATCTGAAAGTGGACACAAACGGATTGAAGCTGAGAATATTAAGGTTGGATGACAGTCCTAATGCCCCGCCGTGGGCTAGAACGCAGATCAGTCACCTACCACTTGTCTACGGCAATTCCCTCATAATAGCTCGTTGCATCATGACATAATATCTTCCTCTGCACAAATGAGGACATCGTCCACATAGTATGCTACAGACAGCTATAGTCACTAATGTATGATATACATAGTCATATAAATGCAAATTTCCGGACAAGGCCTTATATATATAATCATTTAGTGCTAATGTGTGTGCGTGTGCGCGCGCGCGCGCGCGCGCGTGTGTGTGTGTGTGTGTGTGTGTGTGTGTGTGTGTGTGTGTGTGTGTGTGTGTGTGTGTGTGATTACCTAATTATGCTTACGGGAAAGCGCCCTTTGATTGCAACTTCCCCTTTCTTGATTGGTTTCATTTTTTATACTCAGTGATACTCAATATAGTTTTCCTTAAAGCTATGACTGCAGTCAGGATTAAATACATCCTCGCTTAGTGAATTCCCATCTTCAGCTATTCTTACAGTTAAAAGAGTACTTGCTTACATCCGGCAATGAAATTTTCTTACAAAACTTCAGACTATGACCTTTAGTTCTAGAGCCACTCATATTAAAATATCGGTCCCTGTCCTCTTTGTCAAAACTTTGAAGCAATTAAAAAACCGTCACCATATCTCCACTCTTCCTTCTAGCTTCAAGTTATGGTAATTCCAACGCCATCGGCCCCTCGCCAAAACTAAGATTTTGTATCTCTGTCACCAGATTCGTAGCATGTGTCCGATCATTTTCCAGTATATTTATATGCTTTTTCAAGTACGGATTCCAAAAGAGTACTGCATATTCAAGATTAAGCTTCACATATGTTACCTATTGTTGTCCGTGTATCTAATGGCCTCCCTTACATTTGCTAAGAAAGCAATATGCAGCTTTAGCTATACCATTTATATGCATTTTCGGAGACAATCTGCCAGTACATTTACCTCTAGATCTCTCTCATTCTCTTTTTATTGAAGTTCTGCACCTGGTATTGAGTACCCAAACTTTGGCCTTCTTGTGCTCAAGCCCATTCCCATTACCTTACATTTTGAAGTATTGAATTTCATTAGCCACATTTCTACATTTTGAAGTATTGAATTTCATTAGCCACTTTTCTACATTTTGAAGTATTGAATTTCATTAGCCACTTTTCTGACCACTCATGTAGACTATTTAGATCATCCAAAATATCTCTACCAATGTTCTCGTCTTTTGTATTTTCTTCACAATCTTTTTATCATCTACAAACATATTAAGAATGCATTTACAGACTCCGATAAGTCATTTAGTGGCCCTAACACTGATTCCTTTGAACCTTTCTCCAGTCCACATATTGTCTGACTTTAGCCCATTATTCCCTTCATTTTAATTAGGTTTTTATCCACTCCAAGACATTTCCACATATTCTTGCCATTACTTGCAGCTTCTTAATAACTCTCCCATGATGGACTGTATCAAATCGCTTGGTAAAGCTCTAAAAAATATGCAATCTGCCCAGCCTATTCTCAATTGTAAGATCTCGCTTACGTCTTCATAAAATTCTAGTAAGTTTATTACTCTGGATCTGCCTTTTGCGAAACCATGTTGTCTCACTAACAGAAAGTTCAGGGACTCCAAGTGGAGAGAAATGCTTTTTCTCAGTAGTTTCTCCTTAATTTTTTGCAAACTGCGCTAGTCAAGGAACAGGCCTGTAGTTTACAG
>JAXCGZ010010280.1:0-5000 GCA_037179515.1 Halocaridina rubra | reverse complement strand
TATTTAATTTGTGATCAGTGTTCAAAATTCTTTATAAAGTTGATTATTCGAGCTGTAATTCCGTTTAATAGGTCTTGATTTTTCTTGACTATTATCTTATTTTATGTTGCTCCCAATTTTGAGGGAAAATATTGTATTTTTGTTGTCAGATATATGTGTGCAATCACTCATTGTGTATATATAAAGATACTTCTAACGTATTTTTTTAAACTAGATTACGATATTGTCTGGAGAGACTTTTTTTCCGTCTCTTATGAACGTTTTTTTTTTCTTTTCATATAGAAAGTAGATTGAAATAAGCAGGTACACAAGCAAGGCATATCATTCTTTGCAATAGTTCACTTTTAACAATCTTATTACGTAATAGATTTCCTAGATTTAAAGGAAGTTGAATATGAACTGAATCCTTTGGTGACTTGAGTTTGTGAGGGTGTGTGAAAGAAGGAAGTTGCGGGTGAATATTAGCAAAAGTAGTCATGAGATGCACGAGGAGTGTTAATGTTGGCAGATTGAATGTAAGAGTGATTGGGGAGTGCCTTGAAGTGTTGAGAGTTTTAAGTATCTGGGCTCGTACATTGCAAGGAATAAACGAGAGCTTGCGGAGGTAAGTCGCAAAGGAAGCGAGTAAATGTCTAGGTGGGTTGAAAAGTTTTATGAGAAATAGGGATTTAGGAATGAATGCAATGAGAGTGATTTAAGATATTGTGCAGACACTTGGAATGCGAGAAAGGAGGAAAAGGACGTGTTGAATGTATTGGAGATGAGGTGTTTGAGAAGTATGATTAGTGTATCTAGAACAACAGGTAAAGTAAGAAATGAGGTGGTCAGGCAGGGAACTGGTGTTGAAAGATAGCTGTCAGATATGTTATCTTAGAGATTATTGAGTTAGTTTGGACACATGGAAAGGAGCTAAGAGGAGTTATTGAGGTATGTGTTGGAGTTTGGTGAAAGAGTCTTCTTTACCTCGGCCACCCCTCCTTACATGGGAAAATGGGGCCATATATATAGATAACTAAATATTTTTTTCTTGTTTGCACAAGGCAACCAGATACAATCATCTTTATATGGTGCAATCTGTCAAGTATGATATCTATGTTGAAAAGAAAATAATGTAGAGTTTGATATTTTCCATATACTTCCTGCAACTTCATGCAGATTATATGTATGCTTTACTAATTCTAATAATTCAGTGACGTTTTCAAGCCTAGAGAGAGTTGGTTTCAGGAAGAGCATGCGGTTGTAAACCTCTGATCAACTGGGAACATTATTGTTAAAGTAGAATATATATATATATATATATATATATATATATATATATATATATATATATATATATATATATATATATATATATATATATATATATATATATATATATAGTCGCCGTGGCTCCATCGGTAGCGTCTCCGACTCTGAGGCGTCAGGTCGAGGGTTCGCGCCCCGTCACGGTCTGAGGTTAGCAAGGGCATGCACTCAGCGTAAGGATTACATCTGCCAAAACAAGTCCTTCGCAAGAAGGCAACCGTCCTAGCCCTTGGTAGATAAGGGAGTCCGTGACGTAAAACCGGAACCGATATATATATATATATATATATATATATATATATATATATATATATATATATATATATATATATATATATATATATATATATATATATATATATAGACAGAGAGCCATAAAGGAATGCATGTTCTACTAAAGTGTCAAAGACACAATGCCTAGACATCTGCTTAGCAAAGAGTGTATAGAGAGAGTTTTTCCATTAGAAGGATGAGTCTCTTCGCCATAAATGATCGTCAACATGACGTTCCATCTGTCTTGGTGTACTAACGCAGAAGAGACTTCAGGTGGAAGATAATTTTTGGCGAAGAGACCTGAATGGGAGAAGATCTCTTTGTACACTCTTTTTTAAGCAGGTATCTGGAGCATTGCGTTTTTGCATACTTTTCTCTCTAATGCTATACCAGTATTTTTAGTATCCAAAAATATATCATGTACAGAATATATATATATATATATATATATATATATATATATATATATATATATATATATATATATATATATATATATATATATTCCCCCCGGGGGAGGGGGCTAGAATACTTCCTGCGTGTCGTAAGAGTCGGCTAAATGGGGCGGAGCGAGGGGACTGGGAATCCACTCCTCTGTATTTTTTTACTTTCCAAAGAGTCAGAGTATTTTTCCCTGACTCAACCACTCCCATTATAATGGGAAAAGTAGCTCATATATATATATATATATATATATATATATATATTATATATATATATATATATATATATATATATATATATATATATCGAATTACATCCCTCCTCCATTGGCGAGGCCAGGTAGCACACCAAGCGGCCTTGTCACACAGGTACCGAGTGGAGATTTCTAGCTCGCGGATTGGTGGGTGAAGTGACTGCTTCTTTTTTTTCCATCTCCATATGCCGCCTTTTCCTTAAACCGCTACTTTTCTTCTTATTGTTTTCTTGGTGGACTGGCCTGATAAGGGCAATTTCTTTACCCCTACCGGTTCCACATTTTTGTGTATATATATATATATATATATATATATATATATATATATATATATATATATATATATATATATATATATATATATATATATATATATATATATATATATATATATATAATACCGGTACCCTATACACTTGAGATTTTTAGAAACGCTAAACGTAAAAGTTACTAAAAAGCCTTTGTTGCCCGTGTGCTGTCCCAGCTTTCGTTTTATTTTTTTTATTTTTTTTTTATAAAATTCTGTTGAAATTATCATCATTTGTTTTACCCAACTGGCTTATACAGTCTTATTTATTTTATAACTATTATTGTTTAATAAAAAAAAATTCAATACAATGTAAACTACGTCTTCCTGTTTTGAAAAGCTGATACTTCATAATAGTTCTATATATGCACATGGCACCTTGGTCATCAAAAATATCTGTTGCACAAAAGTAGCCTGACTATGCACTCTAGTATTCTAGAAGGTTAAATACTTAAATTTCGTCCAATATAGAACTTACTTCTCAGAGCTACCCAGATAAAGTATTTCTCCTTAACTTCTTATACCTGAGGCCCCCAGATCACTGAGTATTGCAAAATTTAGAGCTTGACTGAAGTTTGCAATGTATGTATGAAGGAAGTTTTCATTATATTACAATACCTTGAGGTTATCCTGTAAATTGGTGAGTATTAGCGAAGTGTAATTAATAGCTAGAAGTCTTCTGCATTAGATGCATGTACCCAGTCCGTCCACATGGGTAGCCCCAAGAAGAGAAAATCTTAAGCATTTCTATTCATATTGCGCTATTTATTTTAGTTTTCATATTGATGCCACTCTGTGTAATAGCTCATTTATTGGTTGCTTGTGAAAAAACTATTGCTCTCTATTCAGTACCCTTTGTTTTCATTATCTTTTATCAAGATCATATACTCGTCTGAGCTCCTTCGTATATTGACGAGGAACTCTTGTTGTTGAAATGCCTGGAGGGAATATTTGTAAATACTTTGTTTATATATTTTTCTTATAAATTTTGGAAGCAAAGTTACTTGGTGGTGGTAGTATGTGTTCATTTGAATGTAGGTTTGCTTTGTGAAGTCCACCTTCAAAAATGTTTTAATTTGCTTTTGCAACTTTAATTTTAACTTTGCAGTTTGCAACTTACAATGAAATATTTGTTGATGTTTTAAGATATAGCTTAATATTTGCTTCGATATATACACAGATAATACTTCCGTATTTAGAGAAAAATCTAAACTAATAAGCACAGTAGGAAATTGATAACACCAACATTGAAAAATGCAAGTTGCATTAGTTATGAAACTATATTTCTGTTTAAAGAATATTATCATTCTCAGTACATACAAAGACACCTGATGTTGCTACAACAAAATTTGTTGAAATATTTTCGAAACGCGAAAAACATGACACCAGTCTCTCCAGAGTTTCAGTTACAACACGTTTGTTTTTTTCTTAAAAGAGTATAAAGCAAAAGTAAACATCCCGTGCTTTGTCGTCACTATCTGATACCTCTCCTCCCTTTCCTGATATTTTTATTTCATTGCCAGGCAGCGTCCAATATCCTCTAAAAATATACGTTGCAATGTCTTCTCATACATCGTTTTTGTTTGACTTTTGTGTCGTCAACATGTAAAGCTGTGACCTTTTCTCTTTCTCTTTAGATTCTCTAATTTCACATGAACAAATATCATCTCCTACTTATAGACTGTTATTATTATTATTATTATTATTATTATTATTATTATTATTATTATTATTATTATTATTATTATTATTATTATTATTATTATTAGATAGCAATAGAGAGAATCATAACTTATAAATCCTAGCAGCTGTTTATGCAAAGATGTAAAACATGGATATCTTATATAATCTGGAGTTTTTGTATACATGTCTCAGATAATATTATTTAGTAATCTGTACTGGTCCTTCTCAATGGACACCGTTTTGAGGGGATTTTAGATCCAGTCAGTGGCAAAAAGCTACAGTTTATAGAAGATTCTGTATATTTAAACGGTAGCTTTTAGAAGTAAGACCTATAATACCTAGGTGTCATATGTAACCGTTCTTAGATAGTACAGAAAAACTATTACATTCTATCAGAGATTAATACATTCATGCGTGTCACTTCTGTTCAATAAATATTGAGTTTTTAACACACACGCGCACACACACACACTGACACACACACACACACACACACACACACACACACACACACACACACACACACACACACACACACACACACATACAGAGGTTAATGGGTACAAACACACACACACACACACACAATTGTTTCGAGTGACTAAGTGCTTAGTGGAAAACTTTACCATAATTTCCCTAAATCTGAAATCCTGCAGAGTATTGTGAGTACAAAACTTATATTTGTTGTATGACGAGACTGTCCAAAATATTAAAGGAAAAAAAATTGAGAAAATT
>JAXCGZ010010279.1:17500-38053 GCA_037179515.1 Halocaridina rubra | reverse complement strand
ATATATATCCGTTTATTTAGTGTCCCTCATACTTCTAACCCCCAAGCCGTATTTGTGGAAATACCTGGGGGGGGGGGGTTGACGTGCCTTGAGTCATTCCAGGAAGTAAGCTGTTATATCTGTTTTCCCCCGAGGATAGATTTCGTATGTTTAGTGTCCTGCTTTTGTATGCTTCATGGGGCCTTCATCATCCGAAGCGGCCTCCGGGGGGAGGGAAGGCCCCGCCGCGGCCTCCGGGGGGGAGGGCAGGCCCCGCCGCGGCCTCCGGGAGGAGGGCAGGCCCTGCCGCGGCCTCCGGGAGGAGGGCAGGCCCCCGCCGCGGCCTCCGGGAGGAGGGCAGGCCCCGCCGCGGCCTCCGGGAGGAGGGCTGGCCCCGCCGCGGCCTCCGGGAGGAGGGCAGGCCCCGCTGCGGCCTCCGGGAGGAGGGCAGGCCCCGCCCCGGCCTCCGCGGGGGAGGGCAGGCCCAGCCGCGGCCTCCGCGGGGAGGGCAGGCCCCGCCGCAGCCTCCGGGGGGAGGGCAGGCCCCACTGCGGCCTCCGGGGGGAGGGCAGGCCCCGCTGTGGCCTCCGGGGGGAGGGCAGGCCCCGCCGTGGCCTCCGGGAGGAGGGCAGGCCCCGCCGCGGCCTCCGCGGGGAGGGCAGGCCCCGCCGCAGCCTCCGGGGGGAGGGCAGGCCCCACTGCGGCCTCCGGGGGGAGGGCAGGCCCCGCTGCGGCCTCCGGGGGAGGGCAGGCCCCGCCGTGGCCTCCGGGAGGAGGGCAGGCCCCGCCGCGGCCTCCGGGAGGAGGGCAGGCCCCGCCGCAGCCTCCGGGGGGAGGGCAGGCCCCGCCGCGGCCTCCGGGGGGAGGGCAGGCCCCGCCGCGGCCTCCGGGGGGAGGGCAAGCCCCGCCGCGGCCTCCGGGGGAAGGGCAGGCCCCGCCGCGGCCTCCGGGGGGAGGGCAGGCCCCGCCGCGGCCTCCGGGAGGAGGGCAGGCCCCGCCGCGGCCTCCGGGAGGAGGGCAGGCCCCGCTGCGGCCTCTGGGGGGAGGGCAGGCCCCGCCGCGGCCTCCGGGGGGAGGGCAGGCCCCGCCGCGGCCTCCGGAGGAGGGCTGACCCCGCCGCGGCCTCCGGGAGGAGGGCAGGCCCCGCCCCGGCCTCCGGGGGGAGGGCAGGCCCCGCCTTTAAAATAATTCCAACACTAAGTCACCGAGTAAGACTATTAGAGTTGCATGACCAACTCACAGAAAACAGGATGCTCATGACTCATAGAAAACGGGAGGCAATCCTAGCATACCAGACTTAAGAAATTAAGGGAGGGACTGTACCAATATTTCCCAAAAGCTGCACAAAAGGAAAAAATTCCTATCATGATGTTAACTGAGCATCCAAATAGCGACTCATCGCTGGAATATTCTGATTTTATTTATTTATTCATGGACAGTTGCACTGGATGTTTTCAGATATGATGAATGATGATATGTTAAAAATTGAAAGGGTATATTGAAAGTTAGGGAGAAAAAAAAAACACTCATGTTGCTATGAACATGTCAGACATATAAGCGAATTAATTCTCGATTATTTATTGTGCATTCATTTTTATTCATGATTAATCATTTTGAAGTGGATTCTTTTAGGAAAAAAAATCAGAGATAAAATTATGATAACTACTAGAGCGATCTCTTATCTGTCCCTCTTGCTTAGAGAGAAATAAGGCTAGATGCCCATCCTAACGCCACGTGATGGGTTACAAAATGGCTACATGTCACTTCTCGTCTGAGTGCTCTAACCACTGCTCTATGCTCCCCATCCGTATTTCCTGAAGGTGGTGTACGTATGTGTATTTATTTGGTAACATTTACTGTAGTGTTTTTTTTCTTGATCCTTTACATATTAAGACAAGATTAAATATATTGAAGTGGATTATCAGAAAAAATTTACAAAAAATGTGTCTTAAATCGTTGCATCAAATTATAACTGAATTCCATCCATCCATATACCAAAGCCATATTCCCCCTTATAAGGGGAGTGGCTGAGTCAATGAAAATATTTTGACTTTTGTGGGAAGTAAAATACGGAGGAGGGGATTCCCAGTCCTCTCACACTACCCCATTTAGTCGACTTTTACGACACGCAGGGGAACACGAAGGAAAGACTGGGATACGCAAATTGGTAAATAAATACAATAATAAAACTCATTTAATCGCTAACTCCAATGTGTGAAAAATATAATTGAGTGCTACAGGTAATAGATAACTGACAATACAAGCTTATCTATCAGATGTAAAAAAAAAAAAAAAATACAGGATATACATAAGAGGTGTAAATGTTGATCCATTTTCATTAGCGAGTGCTGTAGGATATCTGAGATAAGAGCATCTACTTTCACACAGTTATATATATCTACAATTAATTGTTTCAAATAATCATCAACTTTTTCATTTAAGAACTTCAGGCCAAAAAAGAAAGAGGCTTTAAGACTTATCCACTTCATTTTTTAAGTGCTACAGGGTATACGACCTGGACCACTTACATATCACTTATTGTTTTATTTTAATTTCAAGTGCTACGGGATATAACATGGGAGGTGTTATAGCTATATCAATATTCATATTGAAATTTCAAAAACATGATTTCTCATTCTGTAAAAAAGAGTAACAGATTATCTTTATAATTTTTTAAGTGCTGAAGGATGTACTAAAGCGAGGTAGCAGCGTTGCTGATTTTGCTATTAAGCACGAGAGAGAGAGAGAGAGAGAGAGAGAGAGAGAGAGAGAGAGAGAGAGAGAGAGAGAGAGAGAGAGAGAGAGAGAGAGAGCTTGTCTATTTGTTATTATTGATATATTTCTAATATATTATGGATATCTAATTATTCCCAGACCCTTGTAATAATACAACATTATATTATAAATTCTGCAAAATAAGTTAAGTCTATCATTTTTAGCTTAGTTAATTACACTTTGTTAAGTGGTCCAGGATATAATAAAAAAGTTTTCTAATAGAAATTACTTGATAACTGCAATAACAAACATTAAAAATACAACACTATATTATTCATCTCATCTATGTTGATGCCAAAATATTAAACAAATATTAAAAGCGTTAACGATTACTGACCTACAGTATGGAGTAGAACTTTAAAAATATATATAAAAAAAAATAACGCTTTGTGGCGTACAGTATAACGTAGAACTTATAAAATATTATGAAAAAAAATTACGCTTAGTGACCTACAGTAATGCGTAAAACTTAAAAAAAATATATATATATTGTTTGCTCCGGTTTTACGTCACGGACTCCCTTTTCTACCAAGGGC
Source organism: Halocaridina rubra (assembly GCA_037179515.1). Classification (NCBI taxonomy): domain Eukaryota; kingdom Metazoa; phylum Arthropoda; class Malacostraca; order Decapoda; family Atyidae; genus Halocaridina; species Halocaridina rubra. The sequence continues at coordinate 34,763 of JAXCGZ010010279.1, read as the reverse complement.
TAGGACGGTTGCCATATTACGAAGGACTTGGTTTGGCAGATGTAATTGTTACCCTGAGTGCATGCCCTTGCTAACCTCAGACCGTGACGGGGCGCGAACCCTCGACCTGACGCCTCAAAGTCGTGGACGCTACCGCTAGAGCAACGGTGACTAATATATATATATATATATATATATATATATATATATATATATATATATATATATATATATATATATATATATATATATATATATATATATATATATATATATGATAGCGCTTTGTTACCTACATTACGTCGTAGAACTTAAAGACATTAAAGAATAACGCTTTGTAACCTACAATATGACGCAATACTTAAAAGAAAATTAAAAAAATAATGATTTGTGACCTACAGTATGACGTAGTACTCAAGCAAATTATAAAAAATTACGCTTTGTGACCTACAGTTTGGCGTCGAACTTAAAAAAACAAAACAAAAACGCTGACCTACAGTATAACGTGAGGGAAAAAAATAAAAAAAATAAAAAAAACATATATATATATATATATATATATATATATATATATATATATATATATATATATATATATATTTATATATATATATATATATATATATATATATATATATATATATATATATATATACATATATATATATATATATATATATATATATATATATATATATATATATATATATATATATATATATATATATATATATTATATATATATATATATATATATATATCTGACGTGGTTCTGTGTATGGCTAGGATCCCGTACGGGATTCTAGCCATACACAGAACGCGTCAGATGCGTTTACGAAATCCATTTATGTGTGTCTAGCTAACTAACATTATAGTATCCTAGGTTTACACTGTTTAAGAAATCGGGCCTCGGATCCCATATGGGATCCTAGCCATACACAGAACCACGTTAGGTGCGTTTATGAAATCCATTTGTGTGTGTCTAGCTAAGTAACAATATGGTATCCTAGGTTTACACTGTTTAAGAAATCGGGGCTTAGAGTCTTACTGCATTTCATCGAACTAAAAAAATTTAAATAAGGCTTAGAACTTTACTTTGTATTACAGAACCTAATAATATGGATACCTTAGTCAATGTGTACAGCTGCGCTTAAAAATAATGCAGTAAAAACTTTTAGTGACCTACTTTATCGTGCAAAAACATAAAAATATAATATTAACTTAAAAATAATGCATGTTTAGTGACCTACTTTATCCTGTAAAAACATAAAAATATAATATTAACTTAAAAATAATGCATGTTTAGTGACCTACTTTATCCTGTAAAAACATAAATATATATTATCAACTTAAAAATAATGCATGTTTAGTGACCTACTTTATCCTATAAACACATAAAAATATAATATTAGCTTAAAAATAATGCATGTTTAGTGATTTATTTTATCCTGTAAAAACATAAATATATATTATCAACTTAAAAATAATGCATGTTTAGTGACCTACTTTATCCTGTAAAAACATAAATATATATTATCAACTTAAAAATAATGCATGTTTAGTGACCTACTTTATCCTATAAACACATAAAAATATAATATTAGCTTAAAAATAATGCATGTTTAGTGATTTATTTTATCCTGTAAAAACATATATATATATTATCAACTTAAAAATAATGCATGTTTAGTGACCTACTTTATCCTGTAAAAACATAAATATATATTATCAACTTAAAAATAATGCATGTTTAGTGACCTACTTTATCCTATAAACACATAAAAATATAATATTAGCTTAAAAATAATGCATGTTTAGTGATTTATTTTATCCTGTAAAAACATAAATATATATTATCAACTTAAAAATAATGCATGTTTAGTGACCTACTTTATCCTGTAAAAACATAAATATATATTATCAACTTAAAAATAATGCATGTTTAGTGACCTACTTTATCCTATAAACACATAAAAATATAATATTAGCTTAAAAATAATGCATGTTTAGTGATTTATTTTATCCTGTAAAAACATAAATATATATTATCAACTTAAAAATAATGCATGTTTAGTGACCTACTGACGTAGGGATTTTCCTCCTACGTATATATATTTACAATTATGGTAGCGTGGTTACAAGGTAATAAATATTAGTACCTGATGGGTACAAGGTAAGAATGGACAAGCAGTAGTTCCTTTACTTATATTTATTCTAGAGTACAACACATCCGACGCCTCAATGCCCCAATGCCCCCACCCTATGACTATCACAATCTATGATCTATTCGTGCCCCTGGCAAGGTTCTAACTAACTGTCTCTGCTCCGGGTGGCTCTTGAAATACCCCCAGGGGCAGGGCGTGGCTTAACATCCAATTCTCCAATGAAATCAGTCAGATCTAGTCCAGCTAATCAGCGCCGGGTTCAAAGTGGAATCCCGCCTACTTCCGAGGAGGAGTTATTGGGCAGCTCTCCTGGGCGTGTACCTGCGTACGAAACATAAGTTGATGTTTCGTGCGGTTTAGGAAAGGGCTAACTCTCGGCCTTTCCCACCCTCCTCAGGTACTCCATGTCGGATGCCAAGCCTCAGGGGTCCGGTCACATATCTCCTTGACGCCCTCTACAAACACCGGCCGCACCGCAGAAAACAATTGGGGAGAGTATTCTATTTCACCCTAGCCTCACATGTTTCTCTTCACGGCTTGTGGTGTTTTCGAGGACCGAGGGTCCCTTATCCTGTAGGCCTCTTGGGGGGGGGTGCATGGCGCCAGCGGTTAGTTCCAGGTGCCTAGCCACAACTCTTGGTGGTCCCAAGGGAACACATGGGCGGCACAAAAACTCAATAAAAGTGAGGGCATGAAATAGAATATCCGTGGCCTCGACTAACCGTTACCCCTCAAGAGCTGTTACAAGTTTCAGATTCTGGCTTCAGCATGGCGGGCTGGCTTCAGCATGACAGAAGTCATACGACATCCCTCCCAACCAAAACTGAAATATCCCTTATTTCAGTCGAAGCATGGACTAGTTTTCCGGGAGCTCTTGGACATATCCTAGCTAACATTAGTTTACAATAGAAATGGGGCCGAATTATTTAAGCTATTTTCTAAGAATTCCTATACAAATTACACAAACATAACATATAGAGAGTACCTTTACAGACAACTAGAGCATGCAGGGTCTCTGTCCTTGTTGGAAATCTGAAATACAAACATATCCTTATATTTAAACAACATAATTCCAGTGTGAAACTAATATTAAACATTAATTAAGATCAACAAGTCAGTTTAAATCAAAACATTAATTCATCTACTTCTCTGGTTTCTTTAAAAGACAAAATTGAGTTAATTACAGTAGGATTATGACTCATTTAGAACATTAGCAAACAATTAAGTAGAGTATTAGCATGTATGAACAGGTAAAATGCAATAGACTATAACATCAACAGTAATTTCTATAAGAGACCCTACCGTCATAAGTTCTATTCCTATCATTATTTGGGGCATTGATTTGTCTTAAAATTAAGCCTTAAAAACTACTCCTGGAACAAAGCATGTGTTACTTTCATATTATATTACTATTCAGAGACCAATGGATAGGACGACTTTTAATTTCTCTGTCTAGGACGACTTTTACTTTCTCTGTCTAGGACGACTTTCGTTCTCTCTGTCTAGGACGACTTTTACTTTCTCTGTCTAGGACGACTTTCGTTTTCTCTGTCTAGGACGACTTTTACTTTCTCTGTCTAGGACGACTTTTACTTTCTCTGTCTAGGGTGACTTTTATTTTTTTTCTGTCCCTTGCTCATGAATTCTTGCTAGGTGCGATTCCCCGGTTTCCCACGGGGATTCTTTCGCTTTCACTCCCCCGCCGTCCTCGCTGCAGGCCCAGGTTTGTTGCCATATCTCCGTTACTCGGTTAGGCAAAACAAAAAGGACAAGGACTGGGCCCCATCCCGCGAATCCTTCCAGCCCGGCTTTCTCGTCCCGCCCTCGGCCGATCTTGACTAAGACCACCTCGCAGGAGACCTGCAACGTCACAGCGTTACTCTTCCTGTACGGTCCTCTCACACGTACCTTCGAAGTAGAACGCGGGATGAAAGTTTGAACCTATGTCACTACTACAGTTGTAAGAAAGGTTCCCTATGACTTCAGGGTACCAACATTGGCCATACGTTGGTAATCGAGGCTATACTTTGCCTCCCCTGCAACTGCAAGTGATTGCAATCTCTATTCAATGGGCATTAGGGACTTGTCTGACGGACAAAATCTAAAGACTTTTAGAACTTGCAGGTCGGGGCTGCCTAGGAATAGGGTGGTAATGGAAGGTATGTGTCTACACAACTAGATTATTATTCCAAGATACTTAGGACTTAGCAACTGCTACATAGCATTACTCTACTATAAATGTCAAAAAGAATAATCATTAAATGCTGAGAAAAGCCACTAAAGAAACATTCTTATTAGCGGTGGCTACAGTAACATCAAGTATGAATTCAGATAAAAGATACAAATCATCAAGTTACTGCTGATTTCATTTCAAAAATAATAATTAGCAACAGGCCATTGAGAGATAGCAACAATATCAGTCAACATAATAACATTACTAATAATCATGATCTAAAAATAAGAATAATAAACAATAAAAATAAATATACTAAATCAGAAATATCAATATATATACAATGGAGACTGGCATTCAGAAGTAAGAACAGAGTTCTATACTTATACTTCATAGTGATGCTTATTCTAACACAGTCTCCTTTAATATTCAAATTCCTGCTGTCATAATCAATGTATATATATATATAGCATAAGTGGCAACTTGCTGGCTCCACAATTTGTCAATGGGAGTTCTATCTATTCTCTAAACAGTTGCGACATGTGGCACAAACATTTATGCAAATGGCGGTACTACCGATATCTTATCAGTATTTATGCAATAACAGCATGCAACAATCTATCAACTGAAATAAAATGTAAGCATAATTATCGCCTAGCTTCGCTGGAATGAAAACAAAAAGAAAAAATCAAAGACGGCAACGTTCTGTTAGCAGCAGGAGAGGCCTCTGTCAGTTTCAGAGTCGAGTGAAAGGTAGAAGAGAGAGAGAGAGAGAGAGAGAGAGAGAGAGACTGGGCGACCGTGAAATACGTTGCGGTTTCCACCCATGTGTCAGCCGAGACTTGCCTCTGTCCTTTTAACTTGTACTGAAAATAAAAAAAGTGTCGCAGAGTATCTCTAATAATAAAATAAATAAACAAATGAACGTGAACAAACGTTAGCAATGACTATCGATAGAGTCTTACGTTTATTGTCAGAGGGCTATTCTTATTTCCTCATTAACAAAACAAAAGCAAAAGAACTTAGTGTACAACTGCAGAACTGTCGAAGCATAAATCCTTTCCTCTCTGTTTAATCTTGATAAGGACTTTACTGTAACAGCATACACATCCTTGTCTATAATGACAATCTCTCTCTTTTCATGCTATAAATCAGAGGGTTAAGTCGAAGCACACACACTGATGAAATTAAAGCAAAAAAACTAAAATCATATGTGACAGTATCCCTACTACTATCAACAAAAGTACAAATATCTTTTTCTTAACAACTTCTTAAAAAGGACTTAAGTGTCATTAATTTTAACTTTAAAACTCAGCAAATAATCTCTAATAATCTCAATTATCTTTAATTAGCCCGATTGTAATCTAAAATTCATGAAAATGCTAGGGATTAACCATGGTTATCTCTAGATAATCTTTTCAGAATCCTTTAAGTAAGATTTTAAAGATTTCTTCAATACAAAAAGAACTATAACAAAAACGGGTATCTAAGAATATAAAAAGTCTATCTCTGTGTATGCAATAATAAAAACAAAAAGTATATTTCATTATCAACAGTAAGGAATGCATTTTGCTTAAACTTCAAAATCTCGTACGGAGTTGTACATAAACAATTCAAACATAAAATATATATCTTCTCTTACTATCTCGAATTTGACTTATATCTGCTCTCTCAGATACGGGATACAGCTGTGTAACATTCTTGTTGTCATTTCGTGTCAACTCTCACTCTTTCTTTATGACCAAGCCGAAATAATTTTGATAAAACATTATCATGGCTAAAACTCGCAAAGTTTTACTTTATCAATCTAACATATCTCTTCAGACAAATAATGTATGTACTGCAGCTAGCAAAGAAAATAAAGAATCATTCATAGATTCACGTCCTTTATCACGTAACATCTATCTTGGAATCTCTCGGAAATCGAATAATAATCTCAATGGCGGAGTAGGGGACAAAACAAAAATAAAACAAACTCGGCATTTCAACCATATCTGGGCAGGTGGAGAATTACCTTCTCATCCATATCCGTCACTAGATATTTCAACAGCGCATCACCTCCCATAAATACACTCTGATATGGCATGCAGAAGGACCTGGCGGAGCAGGGGAACGATCCTCGCAGACTCCCCAATCATGCTTCCTAACGGTGCTTTCCGCGATTTCACCCCCTAGAGCAACCCCTCCCATTATACCCCTATTGCACTCATTATACTCATTCGCTCACATGCGCTCACATTCAAACTTACATTCCCTTTCTCTCTGTCTATGGAAAATTTCCCATCCCTTACCCGGTCTCTCTGAAGAAGAGTAAAGGTGAAATCTCGGCTGAGCCGTGCGGTCACAGACTTCCTCACCAGTCCTAAGTCCCATTCTAACGAACAAACAAACATTCTACTCCCTTGAAGCTACGTTTGGGTGACACTGAAAAACCTTCCCTATTCTAGGACAGCACAAATTCCTCTAATTTACTCTTACTTTCGCCTGCATAGCGTGAAATTAAAAAACTCATCTCTAACTAATATCACGAAATTTCTTATTCTTCAGAAAAAACATGCCACACACGTATCGTAAGATTAATTTCCCATCATCATAACACAAAAAGAACGATCTGTCGTTTATGTCTTTCTTTCGCTAAAACATTCCTCCCGCGGATAAAAACAAAAAAAAAAAAAGAAAAAAACTTAAAAACAGGCGCAATCGTAACACTCGATTTCTTACGCTTGAAGAAATTAATATAAAAATGATTTTACACGTACTTTAAAATATCAAAGCTCAGTACAATTACTACAGATTTACAATAACGAGGTTGGGAGATCGAATGGTCACTTCCGCATTCCTTTCTCGAAAACCACACGTGTTCTAAGTAAAACCTCAAAAGCAGATGCACGTATATTTCTCACTATAATTCTCACGCTTTAGAAATTAATAGACTGTAATAGTGATTTCACGTGCATTAAATTTTTCAATTAAAAATCGATACATTCGCGTTCTTAAAATTCAATCTAGGCATTAATACAAATACATGGAACACACTTCCAACGCAAATTCTTTATATTACTCAAATTATAACAAAAACGGAGTTTATTACTGCTTATAGCTATTAGTACAAATTATCCATGTTAGTAATGGGTACAGAAATTCTACTTTTATCAACTTATTAAGCGCCACACCCCTTATAAGCGGGTTGGCTGAGTCAAAGCATAACTACAAGATAAAATGGTGGCGTCCACCGACCTCAATTTCTTTTACTAATTGTCCCATTACTCACTGGATACAGATCACAAGTACTTAGCTATTTTAAGGAGGTGGTCCTGAAAAACTTCATGGCAGAAGGCAAGGAAGGATCGGGTTTTCCTTCTTCTCTTTGAGTAAAATCGTCGAATCGTCTTCTTGGTCGGATCCGGCAACTTATACCTCTTGTAATGGGCATTTTCACTCAATGCTCCGGTCACACTTCGGCTTACTAAGAAATATCTTAGAAATAGTTCCTTCAAAGTTTTATAATATTCTCTATTTGACCACTCGTCACTTCTCATCCGCAGACCCAAGTATTTCAGGAAGTCGGTCGCGGGAATTATGGACGGACATTCGCGGTCTTTTATATTTGCGCCGTCGAGGTATAAAAGTGAATTTTTGACTCGAGGCGTCTTTACAACCAGGGCACAGGGTGGGGGCTGGGCCTGCTGCGTTCCCTGTGTCACCACGGGGTTCGGAGCGGCCGGCTGTTCGTCGATGTTTGAGGCGTCGGTTTCACTGTCGGCGTCGGCCAAGTTCCTTCTCGACGGAGCGGCGTCGGCGCGTGCTTGTAGGCGCCGCACTTGCTCCTCCAGTTCGAGAATTCTCCGGTGTTTGGCCTCGTCACTCATTTCTTGAATTGGGAGATGTTGGATTTCTGCTTTTGCCATTCTTATTTTCTCTGCACGGGTCTGCACTGGCATTCACCTGTCTCTTCGTATGTTTCTTTTTTTTTTTTTCACACGTGAAGATCGTACCGCACTGCCACCACTGACGTAGGGATTTTCCTCCTACGTATATATATTTACAATTATGGTAGCGTGGTTACAAGGTAATAAATATTAGTACCTGATGGGTACAAGGTAAGAATGGACAAGCAGTAGTTCCTTTACTTATATTTATTCTAGAGTACAACACATCCTACGCCTCAATGCCCCAATGCCCCCACCCTATGACTATCACAATCTATGATCTATTCGTGCCCCTGGCAAGGTTCTTACTAACTGTCTCTGCTCCGGGTGGCTCTTGAAATACCCCCAGGGGCAGGGCGTGGCTTAACATCCAATTCTCCAATTAAATCAGTCAGATCTAGTCCAGCTAATCAGCGCCGGGTTCAAAGTGGAATCCCGCCTACTTCCGAGGAGGAGTTATTGGGCAGCTCTCCTGGGCGTGTACCTGCGTACGAAACATAAGTTGATGTTTCGTGCGGTTTAGGAAAGGGCTAACTCTCGGCCTTTCCCACCCTCCTCAGGTACTCCATGTCGGATGCCAAGCCTCAGGGGTCCGGTCACATATCTCCTTGACGCCCTCTACAAACACCGGCCGCACCGCAGAAAACAATTGGGGAGAGTATTCTATTTCACCCTAGCCTCACATGTTTCTCTTCACGGCTTGTGGTGTTTTCGAGGACCGAGGGTCCCTTATCCTGTAGGCCTCTTGGGGGGGGTGCATGGCACCAGCGGTTAGTTCCAGGTGCCTAGCCACAACTCTTGGTGGTCCCAAGGGAACACATGGGCGGCACAAAAACTCAATAAAAGTGAGGGCATGTAATAGAATATCCGTGGCCTCGACTAACCGTTACCCCTCAAGAGCTGTTACAAGTTTCAGATTCTGGCTTCAGCATGGCGGGCTGGCTTCAGCATGACAGAAGTCATACGACACTACTTTATCCTGTAAAAACATAAATATATATTATCAACTTAAAAATAATGCATGTTTAGTGACCTACTTTATCCTATAAACACATAAAAATATAATATTAGCTTAAAAATAATGCATGTTTAGTGATTTATTTTATCCTGTAAAAACATAAATATATATTATCAACTTAAAAATAATGCATGTTTAGTGACCTACTTTATCCTGTAAAAACATAAATACATAATATCAACTTAAAAATAATGCATGTTTAGTGACCTACTTTATCCTGTAAAAACATAAAAATATATTATTAACTTAGTGTCTGTAGAGAGTAGAACTTAATTGAATACATCACTGATATACAATATCCTGTATAAAAGTTAAAAATACAGATAAGGCTTCGTAGCACTGTACGCCTTAGAATCTAAAACTAAAATAAAATAGAAAACAAACCTTAAAGCAAAATCTATTTTCAAAAAATACAAAACAGACCTTGAAGCAAAAATCTATTTTCAAGAAATAAATGACAGACTTAAATGCTTATTTATCTTCATGACGCCAAAGCTGTGTAACAACACATCTATATTTACTATTAGTAATTGCTACAAGTACATAAATAATCGCCTTAACAGCTTATCCATTATTGGAAGGGACTACTCGAGGAAATGATTCAAAAGGATTGACTCATAATTCTCTATCATTCCAATATTCATCGCCATGAAATTGCTCTCTGGGTCGTGTTTTCTGGTGAATTAACCAACTTGCAAATGAATTTATCGAACGCTATATTATTTTGCTCTTTTTTTTTTCTTTACTGGCTTTTTACTAGCATAAACTTTCTCTCTTTTTTTTTATTTTCTGGTGGCATATGCTGGGGTTTCAAATAGAAAGAAAGGAATTTTGTATTTTGAATATTTTTTTTCCTTTGCATAAACGTTTTCTCTGCTGGCATTTCGCGGTGTGTGTGTGTGTGTGTGTGTGTGTGTGTGTGTGTGTGTGTGTGTGTGTGTGTGTGTGTGTTTTCCACGCATAAACACTTTTCTTTTGCAACATTTATTGGAGTAAAAACACTTTTTTTTTTTCATTTTGCTTATATTAGCGTGTGTAGTTTTTTTTTTCTCTTAGCGATGTTCATACTGAATGCTACTTATATATTGGGCTTCCAATTTACGAATTTACATGGGCTATTCGTGGATTAAGACAAGAAAAAACTGGCTCTTTTTTTTCTTTTCATGAACGTATACGTCTTATTTTGGGGCTATTTTACAGATTATTTTAAAAATGATAAACGTCTCTTTAATTTCTGCTTTCTTTCTAGTTTTTCAGAGCGTGCGTGGAGGAATTGTTATTATTTACAAGCGTAAACGTTTTTTCGTACGCCTTTTCGTGGTAGTTAATGGATTTTTTTTTATCACTTTTACTGGGGTTAATGGATTTCTCTTATGCCTTTTCGTGAGCCTTCAGTGATTTTTATTTTCTCTCTCTCTCTCTCTCTCTCTCTCTCTCTCTCTCTCTCTCTCTCTCTCTCTCACTTTTTACGGGCATTAAAAGTTTTTTCTTATAAAATTTCGTGTTGTTTCAAGATTTCTTCTTTTTTATGGGCATAAACGTATTCTCAAATGGTATATCGTGGGGGGTGGGTTAACAGACTCATTTTAAAAGCATATATTTTTTATTTTTATGTACCATGCCATGAACAGATTTTCTTATTATTTTTACAGGGATATACGTTTCCGATGTCGTTTCGTGAGTTACTGTGAAAAAAAAAAATCTTTTTCAATGTTTTATACGAATGAAAACCTTTTCTCTATTGGAACTCGGCCAAAGTGAATACATAAAATTTTTCGTAACCAACCCTATGCTAATACCGAATTCCCCTGTAATGAAAATGAATAAAATATGATCTCAACTGCTTTCATTCATGAGGGCGTAGCGCTTTTATTCATTGGTATCTTTTTCATAAAACACTGCGCACAAATTGCAGATGTAGACATTCTAAAAATCTAAAAAGATAATAATAATAATAATAATAATAATAATAATAATAATAATAATAATAATAATGATAATAATAATACAAAAATAATAATAATAATAATAATAATAATAGTAGTAGTAGTAGTAGTAGTGGTAGTAGCCGGAAAAGCAGTAATAATAATAATAATAATAATATTAATAATAATAATAATAATAATAATAATAATAATAATAATAATAATAATAATAATAATAATAATAAGAGGAAGAAGAAGAATAATAAGACTAATAATAAAAATCTATTTACCTATATACAAGAGCCATTTTCCCCTTATAAGAGGAGTGGCTGAGTCTAGACAAAATACTCCGACTCTTTGGGAAGAGAAAATACAGAGGAGGGGATTCCCAGTCCCCTCGCTCCTCCCCACTTAGTCGACTTTTACGACACGCAGGGAAACAAGGAGGAAGTATTCTAACCCAGTCCCTCAGTGCATATAATAATAATAATAATAATAATAATAATAATAATAATAATAATAATAATAATAATAATAATAATAATAATAATAATAATAATAATAATATAATAATAATAATAATAATAATAATAATAATAATAATAATAATAATAATAATAATAATAATAATAACAATAATAATTATAATAATAATAATAATAAATAATAAATAATAATAATAATAATAATAATAATAATAATAATGATGATAATAACAACAACAATAATAATAAAAATAATTATACTACTACTACTACTACTACTACTACTACTACTACTACTACTACTACTACTACTACTACTACTACTACTAATAATAATAATAATAATAATAATAATAATAATAATAATAATAATAATAATAATATCAGCATGGGAGAACACAGAGCCGCAGTATCTGGAGCGCCCCCCTGCTCTTCCAGGGGGCTTCGAGGTCATTGTTATGGTCAAGCATGTTCTCTTTCCCAATAAGGGGAAAATTCCATTACTGTATATTCCTGGTTCCTCTCCAGACCCTTCAAAACTAATTTAATGCTCGTTAACCTCCCCTTCCAAGAGACACGGACAGGGGAATAAGATAATGTACTAGATAAATCATACACGGGGGAATGCTGTACTTATATTGGTGCTATTCCTTTAATAATAATAGTAATAATAATAATAATAATAATAATAATAATAATAATAATAATAATAATAATAATAATAATAATGATAATGATAATGATGATGATGATGATGATGATGATGACGATGACGATGACGACGACGACGACGACGACAACAACAATAATAATAATAATAATAATAATAATAATAATAATAATAATAATAATAATAATAATAATAATAATAATAATAATAATAATAATAATAATAATAATAATAATAATAATAATAATAATATTAATAAGACTAAGTCTGGTCAGTCAATAAGGCTTTTTCTTAATTAAAAAATAAATCCATTCAAAAAATAACACATTATATTTTCTCTTTATAATACACTTTCTGTTTTATTTGTAAACACATCGACCTTCGAAAAAAAAACATGGATAGTTTTACATAAATAATATCATTTTTGCATAACTGTAAGACATTCCCTCCTGTAACAGTTAAAGAATCTCTCTCTCTCTCTCTCTCTCTCTCTCTCTCTCTCTCTCTCTCTCTTTATGTTAAAATACTTTATAAAAAATCAGCGTGGCTCAGTTTCACATTCTTGTTTTAAAAATATTTCTGCCCAGAAAAATAGAATGATTATACCTTCCATATCATGTCTTTGATGCAGTAAATCTCTTTTTCCATACTCTCCCTTGCCTATTTGTAAATATCTTTAACATTTATACAGATGAAATTTTATTTTCAACACAGTTTTAAGTTACTACATAGTTTCACTCAAAAACTGATTCAACATATCCTCTCATTCAAGCAAAACACACACACACACATTTTATATATATATATATATATATATATATATATATATATATATATATATATATATATATATATATATATATATATATATATATATATATATATATATATATATATATATATATATATATATATATATATATATATATATATATATATATATATATATATATATATATATACTGTATATATTAAAAAACTCTACATAATACCTGATATAAAACTGCTTAAAACTCTGATGCGAAAATTCTATATTATAAATTCGATTTCCTGTTTATTAATAGCACCATTTAAAAACAGATAGCGTAAAATATACGAACATAATCTGTATTTCCTCTCTGCCAAGCTTGGTTATAGCTCTACTTACAAAAAAATACAAAAGAAAAACCTGCACAATGTATATTCTACTCGCACATTACACACACTTTTTTTTTTTTTTTTTTTAATACGAGCAGTTCTCGTTAGAAAAAGATACAACGTATCTTCTGCTCCGGCTTCCCTTTCCCCCTTTCGTATTCGTAAATAAATATATCTGTACCAAAAAAATGCTTTTTGCCCTTTCCAGCGAGCTTCTCACAGGTCACACAGAATGCGCTATTCAAAAGTCGAATTTAATTTGCTTAATTATTTTAAGGAGGTCTCATTTCGCTGACACTCGTGCTCATCTTATATTTAAGATCAATTCGTATTGGAATGTAGATATACTGGACTTATTTTAAACGGGAATTAAATTCATAATGAGTGTAAAATGTACAACGATAGTTCAGCTCCCAATTAGAGCAAATTAAAGCCGAGGTTGTGATAGAGGCAGGGTGAAAATCAAAGAGATTAAATTATCAGTGAATGATTTTAGAATGTGTTCTAATTATGTAGGAAGAGTCAAAACCAAATGTCAGATTTTAAATCTTAATAAAGTTTTCAAAATAACACACACACACACACACACACACACACACACACACACACACACACACACACACACACACACACACACAGAATACTTCCAGACAAAGGGGAGATAAAGAAGATAATGACAGAAGATCAGGGGATGGGGCCTCATTAAGATTGTTATACACAAATGCTGATGGATTAGCTGGTAAGGCAGTAGAATTAAAAGATAGGATTCACAACAGTAAGGCAGATATAGTAGCAATTACAGAGACTAAGTTGAGTGAGGACATAAACAGTGTCACAGTTTTTCCTAAGGGCTTCAGAATACTAAGGGTTGAAAGATCTGAGAGGACTGGTGGAGGGATAGCACTGCTCATAAGTGAGAGGATTCAAGTTGAAGAAATAAACTTGGCTATAGAAAGTGAGTTCAGGGAATTTCTTGTTGCTCGCATAAATACTGGGTCAGAGAGCATTATAATAACTGTTGTATACAACCCACCAAGGAACCAAAATAGGCTTGAAATTTATGAGGAAAGTCATATAGGTACTATTGAAGTCATAAACTCAGTTGTTAACATGGCACGGGAGAAAAAAATGTAGGATTTTGATTATGGGAGACTTTAATCATAAAGAGATAGATTGGATAAATCTTGACCCACACAGTGGTGAGGACTCATTTGGGGCAAGATTCCTAGATTGCGTACAAGGGAATTTCCTACACCAACATGTGATGGAACCAACAAGAGCCAGGGGTGGGGATGAGCCATCACTACTTGATCTAGTGTTCACAGATAATGTGTTGGATATTGAAAATATTGAGTATGAACCACCAATTGGAAAGAGTGACCACTGTGTGTTGTTGATGGAGTATATCATTGAAGATATTCTTCCTGAGAGTAGAGGCACTGAGGACATGAGGAGGAACTATCGGAAAGGAGATTACATCAAAATGAATGAGCTTTTTGCAGTTATTGACTGGAGAACCTTATTTTACAACAAATCTGTACAAGAAATGTATGACATCTTTTGTGAGAAATATGGGAAGATAGTAGATTGCTGCATACCTGTCACCAAAGTAGGTGTAATTCATGCCAGAGAGAAATGGTTCGATAATGGGTGTAAAAGAGCTAAGGAGTGGAGAGACAAATGCTGGAAAAGGTATAGGAGGAGAAAAAACATAAATGCCTGGCAAACCTACAAAAGAGCAAGAAATGACTACCTAAGTAAAAGGAGAGAGGCAGAGAGAGATTATGAGAGGGACATCACCAGGAAGGCTAAAGAAAATCCCAAGCTTTTCCACAGCTTTATCAGAGGAAAACTGAAGGTAAAAGAACAGGTTTTAAGGCTAAAGAGAGCGGATGGAAGCATCACTGAGACGGACGAAGAGATCTGCAAAGAATTGAACAAGGAGTTTTAGTCAGTATTTACAGTAGAAAATACCCCACCCCCTCAGATTGCAGTGATAGAAGCTCAAGGGCCGGTATTAGAGAACATCAACCATACAGCCACAGAGGTATGCAAAGCGCTGATGGATTTAGATGTTCATAAAGCTACAGGTCCTGATGACATATCCCCTCATGTGCTTAAAAAATGCGCAAACACAATATCAGTGGCACTAAGTATCATATTTAAGGAGTCACTGGAGTCGGGGGAGATTCCAAGATGCTGGAAACAAGCAAATGTGATACCTATCTTCAAAAAGGGAAGGAGGGATACGGCTCTGAACTATAGACCAGTTTCCTTGACCAGCATAGTTTGCAAAGTTATGGAGAAACTACTAAGGAAACATATCTCTCTTCACTTGGAATCCTTCAACTTTTTGTCAGTGAGGCAACATGGCTTCAGAGAAGGTAGATCAACAGTAACAAACTTATTAGAATTTTATGATGAGGTAAGCCAAATCTTACAGGAAAGAGAGGGCTGGGCAGATTGCATATTCCTAGACTTCCAGAAAGCGTTTGACACTGTTCCACATGGGAGACTTATTAGGAAGCTGCAATCAATGGCTAGAATCGGTAGAAATGTCTTGGAATGGATAAAAACTTACTTAGAAGGAAGGGAACAGAGGGTTAGAGTAAGACACTCAGTGTCTGAATGGAGAAGAGTTAGTAGTGGAGTTCCACAGGGTTCAGTTTTAGGGCCACTTTTGTTCCTTGTATATGTAAATGACCTACCAGAGTGTGTAAATTCATTCATGAATATGTTTGCAGATGATACAAAGATTGTGAAGAAAGTAAAAAACGAGAACAATGGTAGAGAACTTCAGGAGGATCTAAATAATCTGCATGAGTGGTCAGAAAAGTGGCTAATGAAATTCAATACCTCAAAATGTAAGGTAATGAGAATGGGTACAAGTGCAAGAAGGCCCAAGCTTGACTACTCGGTGGCTGGAGTACAACTTCAAGAGACAGAAAATGAGAGAGATCTAGGAGTAAACATACTGGCAGATTTGTCTCCAGAAATACATATAAATGGCGTAGTAAGGGCAGCATATGCATTCTTATCAAATGTAAGGGTAGCCTTCAGGCACATGGACAAGGAAATGTTCAGAAATATTTATGTAACCTATGTGAGGCCAAAACTCGAATATGCAGCCCCCTTTTGGAATCCGCACTTGAAAAAGCACATAGCTAAGCTTGAAAAAGTTCAAAGACATGCCACGAAACTGGTGCCAGAAATACGCAATCTCGGTTATGATGAGAGGCTGAGGGAATTAGACTTGCCATCACTAGAAGCTAGAAGAGTGAGGGGGGATATGGTGACAGTCTTTAAATTCCTTCATGGTTATGATAGAGTGGATAGGGATCGATATTTCGATATGGCTGGCTCTAGAACTAGAGGTCATAGTTTGAAGCTTCGTAAGAAAACTTGTTTGCAGGATGTAAGGAAATACTTTTTCAGTGTAAGAGTAGTTGATAATTGGAATTGGCTAAGCGAGGAGGTAGTTAATGCTATCTCAATCCATAGTTTTAAGGACAGGTACGATAAGTATCACTAAGTCTAAAATGGAACCGATCAGGAGACGGGAAGATACGAGCTTTGGGCTCTTTCCCGTAAACACAATTAGGTAATCACAATTAGGTAATCACATTCACACACACGTGTGTGTGTGTATGTGTGAATTATGCATAAGTATGTATTCACGTGTATAAGAAGAGAGAGAGAGAGAGAGAGAGAGAGAGAGAGAGAGAGAGAGAGAGAGAGAGAGAGAGAGAGAGAGAGAGAGAGAGAGAGATTAATTTTGTGAT
>JAXCGZ010010279.1:0-12500 GCA_037179515.1 Halocaridina rubra | reverse complement strand
TATATATATATATATATATATATATATATATATATATATATATATATATATATATATGGTTGGGCTGAGGGACGGAATAATTACCGGCATCGGAGCCCGAGTTCATGAAGGTACTGTTCCACATATTTAATATTGCACTTACTAAATCTGCTGAATTGACAGTGACTATCACATGGCGGGCCCTATTGCCCTCCCCTTTTAGTCCTCTGTAGATCTCTGTATGAGGTGCTTAAAGGATTTTCCTTTGAGAGGTGAACTCTAGAGTTTTTGTGGTAGCCAGGCGTCATATCTACTTAGTCACCGAAAGGGTGTATCAATTCATGCCTCGCAGTTTTGTTCCCAATCGGATGGGAGTGGACACAGATATCTTTCCCAACGCCCCACGATAGGCTCGTAATAGCGTTAGTCGCTTCACGACTCTCACCTTCATAACTGACCTACTGAGACTCCGAAGGGTGACACCTTATCTCCATGAAGAATATTACCCTCACAATATCCGCCTCTTCCTCGCTTATCTCTTAATGAATGAATTCTGTTTTACGTCACGAACTCCCTTTTCTACTAAAGGCTAGGACGGTTGCCTTCTTTAAGAAGGACTTGTTTTGGCAGATGCAATCGTTACCCTGAGTGTATGCCCTTACTAACCTCAGTCCGTGACGGGGCGCGAACCCTCGACCTGCCGCCTCAGAGTCGCAGACGCTACCAGTTTGCCACGGAGACTACTTATCTCTTAAATCATCTTCAATTTGTTATTAACATATACCTTTCACACTCTATAGCAATTACTCTTCGGATATTTTTATGTTGAAAACTTTCATTTTGAAATTCTCTCGCAATCATCGATCGTATTCATAACTCTCCTTGTCACCGGGCAGTTTTTTTTTCTTCTTTCTTTCTTTTCGGTTCAAATTGTTCATCAGGTTTACTGAATTCTAAACCTTTTTTGCCTTTTCATTCTTAATCTTCATTATCAACGAGCTCTTGCATGTTTTTTACTCATCCAATCTTTTGCAATAATCTTAAACTTTTTTCATATCTATTCAATATATGGCATGAGCCATTTTTTCCTTGTAAGTGGAGTGGCTGAGTCAAGGCAAATACTCTGACTCTACGGGAAGAGAAAATACAGAATAGGCCATTTCTAGTCCCATCACTCCGCCCTATTGAGTCGACTCTTAAGACACGCAGGGGAACACGGAGGAAGTGTTCTAGCTCCCTCCATACATAAACTAGGCTAATCATTGTTTCCTCTTTGTAACTTTTAAAATCATTTTGCCTTTATTCGCTTTTTGCTGTGTACTTTTCGATCGTGCATTTTATGCTTTTAATCGAACTTATTTCCCTCAGCATAAAAAAGTCTCTGTATTATGATTTTGAAGTTTTGGACCCATTTTGCTCCATGTTTTCTTGGCTTATCGACTCTATCCTGTATAATTTTTAAGGTTTATAATTACCATTATCACTATTTTTTTCGGATTTTTTTTCGTTTTCTTTATATAATCTTATATAATGTTGCCTCTTGCAGAGATATCATTCTCATTTCTGTAAGTCTTTTTTTTTTTTTAAATATTCAAAATTTGCTTTCTGCATTATTTCCTTCTACTCATTGACCTGTTTTTTTATTTTATTTTTATTTTTTTTGTTTATTATTATTATTTTTTTTTAGATGTGTAACTTTTATGCCATTTTCGTACTTCGTTTTACGTATCGACGCAATTTCCATAACCAATATTCTTTTTATTTTAGTACTGGGTTTTACCGCGCCGGACTTTTTTTTTTCCAATATCATCTCTTTGTTTTTCTACCCCGTTTTTTTTTTCCCACACATAACATCCCTCCTGTCACCGTATCTGAGATTAAAGATGATATTCAATTCTTCCTTGAGAAATTGTCAATAACCACCATAAACAAACCTTTACATTCAGTTTTGACAATAGGATTTATCTCCATTCGGATCTCGTTCACTTTTTGCTTACGTAAGCAGAAAAGCTCATTAGTTAATATCATTTTTTACCAGCTTATGCTAGGCCTTGTCCTGGCTCATATTCATTTGCAACATGAACGACTAAATCTCATTTTGTCTTCGTCTGTGTTAGGTTTTCAAAACTGTGTTTTTTTTTTTTTTTTTTGGTATCACTTGCATCATTCTGTTGATATAGGAATTCTTTGTAAAGGGGGGTTTACACAGTCAAACGGTTCATCGAATGCGGTTCGACAGATAAGTGCTTGAAGCGATGTTCGAACGTGTGAACGGGGTATTTGGTTGTCGAACACGTTTGTTGAACGTGTTCGGTCGACAGACAAGTGTTTGAAGTGATGTTCGAACGTGTGAACGGGGTATTTGGTTGTCAAACACGTTCGACAAACGTGTTCGACAACCAAATACCCCGTTCACACGTTCGAACATCACTTCAAACACTTGTCTGTCGAACCGCGTTCGACGAACCGTTTGACCGTGTAAACCCCCCTTAAAGTATCAGTAAGCGCCTTCAATTCGTAGATCTTCTACATCAGCCCTTGTTAGGTCAAAATAATTTTTTTTTGCTAGTAACAGGAGAATACTGCGCACATAGACTTTACTCACCTTCTCTTATCTAAACAAAAATTTACTTTGATTCGTGGTTGTTTTAACAGTAAAATATGCAAGCTATTGTTAGTGCGTGTGTTTCCTACCTTGCGTGAGTATGCGCTTATGTGTGTGTGTGTGTGTGTGTGTGTGTGTGTGTGAGTGTGTGAGTGTGTGTGTGTGTGTGTGTGTGTGTGTGTGTGTGTGTGTGTGTGTGTGAGTGTATGTGTGTGTGTGATTACCTAATTTGTGATTACCTAATTTGTGTTTACGGGAAAGAGCCCAAAGCTCGTATCTTCCCGTCTCCTGATCGGTTCCATTTTTAGACTTAGTGATACTTATCATACCTGTCCTTAAAACTATGGATTGAAATAGCATTAACTACCTCCTCGCTTAGCCAATTCCAATTATCAACTACTCTTACACTGAAAAAGTATTTCCTTACATCCTGCAAACAAGTTTTCTTACGAAGCTTCAAACTATGACCTCTAGTTCTAGAGCCTCCCATATCGAAATATCGATCCCTATCCACTCTATCATAACCATGAAGGAATTTAAAGACTGTCACCATATCCCCCCTTACTCTTCTAGCTTCGAGTGATGGCAAGTCTAATTCCCTCAGCCTCTCATCATAAACGAGATTGCGTATTTCTGGCACCAGTTTCGTGGCATGTCTTTGAACTTTTTCAAGCTTAGCTATGTGCTTTTTCAAGTGCGGATTCCAAAAGGGGGCTGCATATTCGAGTTTTGGCCTCACATAGGTTACATAAATATTTCTGAACATTTCCTTGTCCATGTGCCTGAAGGCTACCCTTACATTTGATAAGAATTCATATGCTGCCCTTACTAGGCCATTTATATGTATTTCTGGAGACAAATCTGCCAGTATGTTTACTCCTAGATCTCTCATTTTCTGTCTCTTGAAGTTGTACTCCAGCCACCGAGTAGTCAAGCTTGGGCCTTCTTGCACTTGTACCTATTCTCATTACCTTACATTTTGAGGTATTGAATTTCATTAGCCACTTTTCTGACCACTCATGCAGATTATTTAGATCCTCCTGAAGTTCTCTACCATTGTTCTCGTTTTTTACTTTCTTCACAATCTTTGCATCATCTGCAAACATATTCATGAATGAATTTACAGACTCTGGTAGGTCATTTA
This sequence comes from Halocaridina rubra, assembly GCA_037179515.1. Lineage (NCBI taxonomy): Eukaryota > Metazoa > Arthropoda > Malacostraca > Decapoda > Atyidae > Halocaridina > Halocaridina rubra. The sequence continues at coordinate 8,772 of JAXCGZ010010279.1, read as the reverse complement.
CATATACAAGGAACAAAAGTGGCCCTAAAACTGAACCCTGTGGAACTCCACTACTAACTCTTCTCCATTCAGACACTGAGTGTCTTACTCTAACCCTCTGTTCCCTTCCTTCTAAGTAAGTTTTTATCCATTCCAAGACATTTCCACCTATTCTAGCCATTGATTGCAGCTTCCTAATAAGTCTCCCATGTGGAACAGTGTCAAACGCTTTCTGGAAGTCTAGGAATATGCAATCTGCCCAGCCCTCTCTTTCCTGTAAGATTTGGCTTACCTCATCATAAAATTCTAATAAGTTTGTTACTGTTGATCTTCCTTCTCTGAAGCCATGTTGCCTCACTGACAAAAAGTTGAAGGATTCCAAGTGAAGAGAGATATGTTTCCTTAGTAGTTTCTCCATAAGTTTGCAAACTATACTGGTCAAGGAAACTGGTCTATAGTTCAGAGCCGTATCCCTCCTTCCCTTTTTGAAGATAGGTATCACATTTGCTTGTTTCCAGCATCTTGGAATCTCCCCCGACTCCAGTGACTCCTTAAATATGATACTTAGTGCCACTGATATTGTGTTTGCGCATTTTTTAAGCACATGAGGGGATATGTCATCAGGACCTGTAGCTTTATGAACATCTAAATCCATCAGCGCTTTGCATACCTCTGTGGCTGTAAGGTTGATGTTCTCTAATACCGGCCCTTGAGCTTCTATCACTGTAATCTGAGGGGGTGGGGTATTTTCTACTGTAAATACTGACTGAAACTCCTTGTTCAATTCTTTGCAGATCTCTTCGTCCGTCACAGTGATGCTTCCATCCGCTCTCTTTAGCCTTAAAACCTGTTCTTTTACCTTCAGTTTTCCTCTGATAAAGCTGTGGAAAAGCTTGGGATTTTCTTTAGCCTTCCTGGTGATGTCCCTCTCATAATCTCTCTCTGCCTCTCTCCTTTTACTTAGGTAGTCATTTCTTGCTCTTTTGTAGGTTTGCCAGGCATTTATGTTTTTTCTCCTCCTATACCTTTTCCAGCATTTGTCTCTCCACTCCTTAGCTCTTTTACACCCATTATCGAACCATTTCTCTCTGGCATGAATTACACCTACTTTGGTGACAGGTATGCAGCAATGTACTATCTTCCCATATTTCTCACAAAAGATGTCATACATTTCTTGTACAGATTTGTTGTAAAATAAGGTTCTCCAGTCAATAACTGCAAAAAGCTCATTCATTTTGATGTAATCTCCTTTCCGATAGTTCCTCCTCATGTCCTCAGTGCCTCTACTCTCAGGAAGAATGTCTTCAATGATATACTCCATCAACAACACACAGTGGTCACTCTTTCCAATTGGTGGTTCATACTCAATATTTTCAATATCCAACACATTATCTGTGAACACTAGATCAAGTAGTGATGGCTCATCCCCACCCCTGGCTCTTGTTGGTTCCATTACATGTTGGTGTAGGAAATTCCCTTGTACGCAATCTAGGAATCTTGCCCCAAATGAGTCCTCACCACTGTGTGGGTCAAGATTTATCCAATCTATCTCTTTATGATTAAAGTCTCCCATAATCAAAATCCTACATTTTTTCTCCCGCGCCATGTTAGCAACTGAGTTTATGACTTCAATCGTACCTATATGACTTTCCTCATAAATTTCAAGCCTATTTTGGTTCCTTGGTGGGTTGTATACAACAGTTATTATAATGCTCTCTGACCCAGTATTTATGCGAGCAACAAGAAATTCCCTGAACTCACTTTCTATAGCCAAGTTTATTTCTTCAACTTGAATCCTCTCACTTATGAGCAGTGCTATCCCTCCACCAGTCCTCTCAGATCTTTCGACCCTTAGTATTCTGAAGCCCTTAGGAAAAACTGTGACACTGTTTATGTCCTCACTCAACTTAGTCTCTGTAATTGCTACTATATCTGCCTTACTGTTGTGAATCCTATCTTTTAATTCTACTGCCTTACCAGCTAATCCATCAGCATTTGTGTATAACAATCTTAATGAGGCCCCATCCCCTGATCTTCTGTCATTATCTTCTTTATCTCCCCTTTGTCTGGAAGTATTCTGTAACGAAAATTTTTCTTCTCTTCTTCATTTCTTTCATCATTTAACCTTCTTGCCTCTTGCAACAAGTTTTTGATCTTTCCCATCTCTTCCTGTGTTCTGTATCGTCTAATGAACACTTCTTTGCATTCTTGAAGGTCTTTTAGACTTTTTTTTCTCAACAATATTTCCCTACATGTTTCCCCTCTCTCAAAGGTTACTTTTGTTGGTCTCGGCTTTCCTTCCCTCGAATATTTACCTAGTTGGTGTATGTTTACAATATCCTCAGGACCACATACTACTCCAAGCTTTCTTATCAGGTCTACAACGTTAGCTTTATTTTCTTCAAGTCTCCCCTGCCATGTTGGCTCCTGGGATTCACTTATGCCTGAGATTACCACTGTCTTCTCCTTATCAAGTGCCTGTCTGATGAGTGGGTTTGCCCTTTCCATCACAACGTCTTTCATTTTTTCGATTACTGTCTCTTTATAGTCAACTGTTTGTATGTTTTCCAGTGCCACCACCTTTACAGCCTCTTTTACTGCCACATTCCCCTTTAGTGCATCAGCAAAGGACGTTTTCATGGCATCATTTTCCATATTCAGCTCCTGGAACTCTTTTCTGAACTGTTCAATGTTTTCCTTAATCTGAACATTCCAAGCAGCAATCTCGTCTCTCTCAGAAGAGAGCAGTGAACTAACATCTAATTCCTTTAGGTTGTCATTCAGCTGTTTGTTTTTATCTTCTTGTTTAGAAATTCTAGATTCTAGTTGACTCTTTTCCCCTTCCAGCTTCTTTATTCTTTTTTCTAGTTCCTTTCTCTCCTGCCCTTGTGCTTTATTTGCTTCCTCCAAAGATCTTATTTGTTCTCTGAGTGTTTCATTCTCTTTCATTTCTCCATCCATATTCCGAATTTTATCATCAAGGCTTATAACCATTTCCTCTAACTTCTTGATTCTCTGTTTAAGTCCTCTGATGACTACCCCTTCTCCCGACCCATGGGTGGGAGAGGTTTGGGACAGAGATGGCTTCATTTTTATGTTCTCCCTCTCACAGAATATAGAAAGAAGACGAGAAAGAGGAAAAAAAAAGAAAAGAGAAAAACTTCTAATTTACCTTCACACAGAATTTTTATATCTCCATATAAGTGCTATTTAGTGACTCAGTTTGTCTCCTTTCTGGTAACACACATCTTAACTTAAAAACTTGACCATGGTAATTTAAGTATAAAAAGAAGAAGAAAAACAAAAGTCAAACCTGAAGGAAAATTCGAATTTGTGTTCGAGGTGGCACCCACCTGTTTCTGTTATATATTCTTCCTAACTGATAAACTGACTTGCTAACCAAGATATGTTATCACGGGATTTAGACTTTACATTTAACTCAATATATATATATACAAAATAACAAAATAGTAAAAGAGAAAGCTAAAAGAAAAGCAAAAAAAATGAAGAAAATAAGACTGCTGTACTACTTGGCAACTTAACTCAGTACTGTTGACAGGTGGGTATTTGGTAATTTTTTTTTCTTTTATTATTCAATTTTTTCGTGTATCAAACTAACTAACTAGTTAATATAAATGGGAAGGATACTGATTTTAACAATATATAGAACCACAGGATCAGGTAAAACGGCTTAAGGGCTTTCCCCAGTTTACACAAAAAAATAGGTAATGTGGTGTGATGGCTCCACCTCTGGCAACTCTTCTAGATTTCCCTCAAGGCAGAACTGGACGGCAGCTTCTCTCTCTTCCTCACGAAAAAGTTCTCAATTTATTTTCCTTTAATATGAACAGTCTCGTCTTACAACAAATATTAGTTTTTGTACTCACAATACTCTGCAGGATTTCAGATTTATGGAAATTATGGTAAAGTTTTCCACTAAGCACTTAGTCACTCGAAACAGTTAAAAATTTAAGAGGAGCAATTCCGTGTGTCACTGAACGTGCGGTGTGTGTGTGTGTGTGTGTGTGTGTGTGAGAGAGAGAGAAGAGAGAGAGAGAGAGAGAGAGAGAGAGAGAGAGAGAGAGAGAGAGAGAGAGAGAGAGAGAGAGAGAGAACATGTGTTTGTGATTACCTAATTGTGATTACCTAATTGTGTTTACGGGAAAGAGCCCAAAGCTCGTATCTTCCCGTCTCCTGATCGGTTCCATTTTATACTTAGTGATACTTATCATACCTGTCCTTAAAACTATGGATTGAGATAGCATTAACTACCTCCTCGCTTAGCCAATTCCAATTATCAACTACTCTTACACTGAAAAAGTATTTCCTTACATCCTGCAAAGAAGTTTTCTTGCGAAGCTTCAAACTATGACCTCTAGTTCTAGAGCCAGCCATATCAAAATATCGATCCCTATCCACTCTATCATAACCATGAAGGAATTTAAAGACTGTCACCATATCCCCCCTCACTCTTCTAGCTTCGAGTGATGGTAAGTCTAATTCCCTCAGCCTCTCATCATAACTGAGATTGTGTATTTCCGGCACCAGTTTCGTGGCATGTCTTTGAACTTTTTCAAGCTTAGCTATGTGCTTTTTCAAGTGCGGATTCCAAAAGGGGGCTGCATATTCGAGTTTTGGCCTCACATAGGTTACATAAATATTTCTGAACATTTCCTTGTCCATGTGCCTGAAGGCTACCCTTACATTTGATAAGAATGCATATGCTGCCCTTACTGTGCCATTTATATGTATTTCTGGAGACAAATCTGCCAGTATGTTTACTCCTAGATCTCTCTCATTTTCTGTCTCTTGAAGTTGTACTCCAGCCACCGAGTAGTCAAGCTTGGGCCTTCTTGCACTTGTACCCATTCTCATTACCTTACATTTTGAAGTATTGAATTTCATTAGCCACTTTTCTGACCACTCATGCAGATTATTTAGATCCTCCTTAAGTTCTCTACCATTGTTCTCGTTTTTTACTTTCTTCACAATCTTTGCATCATCTGCAAACATATTCATGAATGAATTTACAGACTCTGGTAGGTCATTTACATATACAAGGAACAAAAGTGGCACTAAAACTCAACCCTGTGGAACTCCACTACTAACTCTTCTCCATTCAGACACTGAGTGTCTTACTCTAACCCTCTGTTCCCTTCCTTCTAAGTAAGTTTTTATCCATTCCAAAACATTTCCACTTATTCTAGCCATTGATTGCAGCTTCCTAATAAGTCTCCCATGTGGAACAGTGTCAAACGCTTTCTGGAAGTCTAGGAATATGCAATCTGCCCAGCCCTTTCTTTCCTGTAAGATTTGGCTTACCTCATCATAAAATTCTAATAAGTTTGTTACTGTTGATCTACCTTCTCTGAAGCCATGTTGCCTCACTGACAAAAAGTTGAAGGATTCCAAGTGAAGAGAGATATGTTTCCTTAGTAGTTTCTCCATAACTTTGCAAACTATGCTGGTCAAGGAAACAGGTCTATAGTTCAGAGCCGTATCCCTTCTTCCCTTTTTGAAGATAGGTATCACATTTGCTTGTTTCCAGCATCTTGGAATCTCCCCCGACTCCAGTGACTCCTTAAATATGATACTTAGTGCCACTGATATTGTGTTTGCGCATTTTTTAAGCACATGAGGGGATATGTCATCGGGACCTGTAGCTTTATGAACATCTAAATCCATCAGCGCTTTGCATACCTCTATGGCTGTAAGGTTGATGTTCTCTAATACCGGCCCTTGAGCTTCTATCACTGCAATCTGAGGGGGTGGGGTATTTTCTACTGTAAATACTGACTGAAACTCCTTGTTCAATTCTTTGCAGATCTCTTCATCCGTCTCAGTGATGCTTCCATCCGCTCTCTTTAGCCTTAAAACCTGTTCTTTTACCTTCAGTTTTCCTCTGATGAAGCTGTGGAAAAACTTGGGATTTTCCTTAGCCTTCCTGGTGATGTCCCTCTCATAATCTCTCTCTGCCTCTCTCCTTTTACTTAGGTAGTCATTTCTTGCTCTTTTGTAGGTTTGCCAGGCATTTATGTTTTTTCTCCTCCTATACCTTTTCCAGCATTTGTCTCTCCACTCCTTAGCTCTTTTACACCCATTATCGAACCATTTCTCTCTGGCATGAATTACACCTACTTTGGTGACAGGTATGCAGCAATCTACTATCTTCCCATATTTCTCACAAAAGATGTCATACATTTCTTGTACAGATTTGTTGTAAAATAAGGTTCTCCAGTCAATAACTGCAAAAAGCTCATTCATTTTGATGTAATCTCCTTTCGGATAGTTCCTCCTCATGTCCTCAGTGTCTCTACTCTCAGGAAGAATATCTTCAATGATATACTCCATCAACAACACACAGTGGTCACTTTCCAATTGGTGGTTCATACTCAATTTTTTCAATATCCAACACATTATCTGTGAACACTAGATCAAGTAGTGATGGCTCATCCCCACCCCTGGCCCTTGTTGGTTCCATTACATGTTGGTGTAGGAAATTCCCTTGTACGCAATCTAGGAATCTTGCCCCGAATGAGTCCTCACCACTGTGTGGGTCAAGATTTATCCAATCTATCTCTTTATGATTAAAGTCTCCCATAATCAAAATCCTACATTTTTTTTCCCGTTCCATGTTAACAACTGAGTTTATGACTTCAATAGTACCTGTATGACTTTCCTCATAAAATTCAAGCCTATTTTGGTTCCTTGGTGGGTTGTATACAACAGTTATTATAATGCTCTCTGACCCAGTATTTATGCGAGCAACAAGAAATTCCTTGAACTCACTTTCTATAGCCAAGTTTATTTCTTTGACTTGAATCCTTTCACTTATGAGCAGTGCTATCCCTCCACCAGTCCTCTCAGATCTTTCAACCCTTAGTATTCTGAAACCCTTAGGAAAAACTGTGACACTGTTTATGTCCTCACTCAACTTAGTCTCTGTAATTGCTACTATATCTGCCTTACTGTTGTGAATCCTATCTTTTAATTCTACTGCCTTACCAGCTAATCTATCAGCATTTGTGTATAACAATCTTAATGAGGCCCCATCCCCTGATCTTCTGTCATTATCTTCTTTATCTCCCCTTTGTCTGGAAGTATTCTGTAACGAAAATTTTTCTTCTCTTCTTCATTTCTTTCATCATTTAACCTTCTTGCCTCTTGCAACAAGTTTTTGATCTTTCCCATCTCTTCCTGTGTTCTGTATCGTCTAATGAACACTTCTTTGCATTCTTGAAGGTCTTTTAGACTTTTTTTTCTCAACAATATTTCCCTACATGTTTCCCCTCTCTCAAAGGTTACTTTTGTTGGTCTCGGCTTTCCTTCCCTCGAATATTTACCTAGTTGGTGTATGTTTACAATATCCTCAGGACCACATACTACTCCAAGCTTTCTTATCAGGTCTACAACGTTAGCTTTATTTTCTTCAAGTCTCCCCTGCCATGTTGGCTCCTGGGATTCACTTATGCCTGAGATTACCACTGTCTTCTCCTTATCAAGTGCCTGTCTGATGAGTGGGTTTGCCCTTTCCATCACAACGTCTTTCATTTTTTCGATTACTGTCTCTTTATAGTCAACTGTTTGTATGTTTTCCAGTGCCACCACCTTTACAGCCTCTTTTACTGCCACATTCCCCTTTAGTGCATCAGCAAAGGACGTTTTCATGGCATCATTTTCCATATTCAGCTCCTGGAACTCTTTTCTGAACTGTTCAATGTTTTCCTTAATCTGAACATTCCAAGCAGCAATCTCGTCTCTCTCAGAAGAGAGCAGTGAACTAACATCTAATTCCTTTAGGTTGTCATTCAGCTGTTTGTTTTTATCTTCTTGTTTAGAAATTCTAGATTCTAGTTGACTCTTTTCCCCTTCCAGCTTCTTTATTCTTTTTTCTAGTTCCTTTCTCTCCTGCCCTTGTGCTTTATTTGCTTCCTCCAAAGATCTTATTTGTTCTCTGAGTGTTTCATTCTCTTTCATTTCTCCATCCATATTCCGAATTTTATCATCAAGGCTTATAACCATTTCCTCTAACTTCTTGATTCTCTGTTTAAGTCCTCTGATGACTACCCCTTCTCCCGACCCATGGGTGGGAGAGGTTTGGGACAGAGATGGCTTCATTTTTATGTTCTCCCTCTCACAGAATATAGAAAGAAGACGAGAAAGAGGAAAAAAAAAGAAAAGAGAAAAACTTCTAATTTACCTTCACACAGAATTTTTATATCTCCATATAAGTGCTATTTAGTGACTCAGTTTGTCTCCTTTCTGGTAACACACATCTTAACTTAAAAACTTGACCATGGTAATTTAAGTATAAAAAGAAGAAGAAAAACAAAAGTCAAACCTGAAGGAAAATTCGAATTTGTGTTCGAGGTGGCACCCACCTTGACGTAGTGGATATGGCCATTCCGCCGTAAGCCACCACTGACGTAGTGGATATGGCTATTCCGCCGTAAGCCACCACTGACGTATGAGTTTTAGACTTCCACTTGAACTCACACTTTATAAGATGACTGGGTTATCTCGCCGCTTGTCATCACTGACGTAAGGCTTTTATGATTATCCCCTTCTAATGACACCACTGCCGTAGGGGTTTTTCCTCCTACGTTTATAGTTACTTTAATTATTATGGTAGCGTGGTCACAAGTTAATAAGTGCTAGTGCCTGAAGGGTACAAGGTAAGAATGGACAATTAAGGTAACGTGGTCACAAGGCAAGAATGGACAAGCAGTAGTTCCTTTACTTATATTTATTCTAGAGTACAACACAACCGACGCTTCAATGCCCCTATGCCTC
>JAXCGZ010010278.1:22500-38103 GCA_037179515.1 Halocaridina rubra | reverse complement strand
TTTTCAAGTGATTACCTAATTGTGATTACCTAATTGTGTTTACGGGAAAGAGCCCAAAGCTCGTATCTTCCCGTCTCCTGATCGGTTCCATTTTATACTTAGTCATACTTATCATACCTGTCCTTAAAACTATGGATTGAGATAGCATTAACTACCTCCTCGCTTAGCCAATTCCAATTATCAACTACTCTTACACTGAAAAAGTATTTCCTTACATCCTGCAAAGAAGTTTTTCTTACGAAGCTTCAAACTATGACCTCTAGTTCTAGAGCCAGCCATATCAAAATATCGATCCCTATCCACTCTATCATAACCATGAAGGAATTTAAAGACTGTACCATATCCCCCTCACTCTTCTAGCTTCGAGTGATGGTAAGTCTAATTCCCTCAGCCTCTCATCATAACTGAGATTGCGTATTTCTGGCACCAGTTTCGTGGCATGTCTTTGAACTTTTTCAAGCTTAGCTATGTGCTTTTTCAAGTGATTACCTAATTGTGATTACCTAATTGTGTTTACGGGAAAGAGCCCAAAGCTCGTATCTTCCCGTCTCCTGATCGGTTCCATTTTATACTTAGTCATACTTATCATACCTGTCCTTAAAACTATGGATTGAGATAGCATTAACTACCTCCTCGCTTAGCCAATTCCAATTATCAACTACTCTTACACTGAAAAAGTATTTCCTTACATCCTGCAAAGAAGTTTTCTTACGAAGCTTCAAACTATGACCTCTAGTTCTAGAGCCAGCCATATCAAAAATATCGATCCCTATCCACTCTATCATAACCATGAAGGAATTTAAAGACTGTACCATATCCCCCCTCACTCTTCTAGCTTCGAGTGATGGTAAGTCTAATTCCCTCAGCCTCTCATCATAACTGAGATTGCGTATTTCTGGCACCAGTTTCGTGGCATGTCTTTGAACTTTTTCAAGCTTAGCTATGTGCTTTTTCAAGTGATTACCTAATTGTGATTACCTAATTGTGTTTACGGGAAAGAGCCCAAAGCTCGTATCTTCCCGTCTCCTCATCGGTTCCATTTTATACTTAGTCATACTTATCATACCTGTCCTTAAAACTATGGATTGAGATAGCATTAACTACCTCCTCGCTTAGCCAATTCCAATTATCAACTACTCTTACACTGAAAAAGTATTTCCTTACATCCTGCAAAGAAGTTTTCTTACGAAGCTTCAAACTATGACCTCTAGTTCTAGAGCCAGCCATATCAAAATATCGATCCCTATCCACTCTATCATAACCATGAAGGAATTTAAAGACTGTCACCATATCCCCCCTCACTCTTCTAGCTTCGAGTGATGGTAAGTCTAATTCCCTCAGCCTCTCATCATAACTGAGATTGCGTATTTCTGGCACCAGTTTCGTGGCATGTCTTTGAACTTTTTCAAGCTTAGCTATGTGCTTTTTCAAGTGATTACCTAATTGTGATTACCTAATTGTGTTTACGGGAAAGAGCCCAAAGCTCGTATCTTCCCGTCTCCTGATCGGTTCCATTTTATACTTAGTCATACTTATCATACCTGTCCTTAAAACTATGGATTGAGATAGCATTAACTACCTCCTCGCTTAGCGAATTCCAATTATCAACTACTCTTACACTGAAAAAGTATTTCCTTACATCCTGCAAAGAAGTTTTCTTACGAAGCTTCAAACTATGACCTCTAGTTCTAGAGCCAGCCATATCAAAATATCGATCCCTATCCACTCTATCATAACCATGAAGGAATTTAAAGACTGTCACCATATCCCCCCCTCACTCTTCTAGCTTCGAGTGATGGTAAGTCTAATTCCCTCAGCCTCTCATCATAACTGAGATTGCGTATTTCTGGCACCAGTTTCGTGGCATGTCTTTGAACTTTTTCAAGCTTAGCTATGTGCTTTTTCAAGTGATTACCTAATTGTGATTACCTAATTGTGTTTACGGGAAAGAGCCCAAAGCTCGTATCTTCCCGTCTCCTGATCGGTTCCATTTTATACTTAGTCATACTTATCATACCTGTCCTTAAAACTATGGATTGAGATAGCATTAACTACCTCCTCGCTTAGCCAATTCCAATTATCAACTACTCTTACACTGAAAAAGTATTTCCTTACATCCTGCAAAGAAGTTTTCTTACGAAGCTTCAAACTATGACCTCTAGTTCTAGAGCCAGCCATATCAAAATATCGATCCCTATCCACTCTATCATAACCATGAAGGAATTTAAAGACTGTCACCATATCCCCCCTCACTCTTCTAGCTTCGAGTGATGGTAAGTCTAATTCCCTCAGCCTCTCATCATAACTGAGATTGCGTATTTCTGGCACCAGTTTCGTGGCATGTCTTTGAACTTTTTCAAGCTTAGCTATGTGCTTTTTCAAGTGATTACCTAATTGTGATTACCTAATTGTGTTTACGGGAAAGAGCCCAAAGCTCGTATCTTCCCGTCTCCTGATCGGTTCCATTTTATACTTAGTCATACTTATCATACCTGTCCTTAAAACTATGGATTGAGATAGCATTAACTACCTCCTCGCTTAGCCAATTCCAATTATCAACTACTCTTACACTGAAAAAGTATTTCCTTACATCCTGCAAAGAAGTTCTCTTACGAAGCTTCAAACTATGACCTCTAGTTCTAGAGCCAGCCATATCAAAATATCGATCCCTATCCACTCTATCATAACCATGAAGGAATTTAAAGACTGTCACCATATCCCCCCTCACTCTTCTAGCTTCGAGTGATGGTAAGTCTAATTCCCTCAGCCTCTCATCATAACTGAGATTGCGTATTTCTGGCACCAGTTTCGTGGCATGTGTTTGAACTTTTTCAAGCTTAGCTATGTGCTTTTTCAAGTGATTACCTTATTGTGATTACCTAATTGTGTTTACGGGAAAGAGCCCAAAGCTCGTATCTTCCCGTCTCCTGATCGGTTCCATTTTATACTTAGTCATACTTATCATACCTGTCCTTAAAACTATGGATTGAGATAGCATTAACTACCTCCTCGCTTAGCGAATTCCAATTATCAACTACTCTTACACTGAAAAAGTATTTCCTTACATCCTGCAAAGAAGTTTTCTTACGAAGCTTCAAACTATGACCTCTAGTTCTAGAGCCAGCCATATCAAAATATCGATCCCTATCCACTCTATCATAACCATGAAGGAATTTAAAGACTGTCACCATATCCCCCCTCACTCTTCTAGCTTCGAGTGATGGTAAGTCTAATTCCCTCAGCCTCTCATAATAACTGAGATTGCGTATTTCTGGCACCAGTTTCGTGGCATGTCTTTGAACTTTTTCAAGCTTAGCTATGTGCTTTTTCAAGTGATTACCTAATTGTGATTACCTAATTGTGTTTACGGGAAAGAGCCCAAAGCTCGTATCTTCCCGTCTCCTGATCGGTTCCATTTTATACTTAGTCATACTTATCATACCTGTCCTTAAAACTATGGATTGAGATAGCATTAACTACCTCCTCGCTTAGCCAATTCCAATTATCAACTACTCTTACACTGAAAAAGTATTTCCTTACATCCTGCAAAGAAGTTTTCTTACGAAGCTTCAAACTATGACCTCTAGTTCTAGAGCCAGCCATATCAAAATATTGATCCCTATCCACTCTATCATAACCATGAAGGAATTTAAAGACTGTCACCATATCCCCCCTTCACTCTTCTAGCTTCGAGTGATGGTAAGTCTAACTCCCTCAGCCTCTCATCATAACTGAGATTGCGTATTTCTGGCACCAGTTTCGTGGCATGTCTTTGAACTTTTTCAAGCTTAGCTATGTGCTTTTTCAAGTGATTACCTAATTGTGATTACCTAATTGTGTTTACGGGAAAGAGCCCAAAGCTCGTATCTTCCCGTCTCCTGATCGGTTCCATTTTATACTTAGTCATACTTATCATACCAGTCCTTAAAACTATGGATTGAGATAGCATTAACTACCTCCTCGCTTAGCCAATTCCAATTATCAACTACTCTTACACTGAAAAAGTATTTCCTTACATCCTGCAAAGAAGTTTTCTTACGAAGCTTCAAACTATGACCTCTAGTTCTAGAGCCAGCCATATCAAAATATCGATCCCTATCCACTCTATCATAACCATGAAGGAATTTAAAGACTGTCACCATATCCCCCCTCACTCTTCTAGCTTCGAGTGATGGTAAGTCTAATTCCCTCAGCCTCTCATCATAACTGAGATTGCGTATTTCTGGCACCAGTTTCGTGGCATGTCTTTGAACTTTTTCAAGCTTAGCTATGTGCTTTTTCAAGTGATTACCTAATTGTGATTACCTAATTGTGTTTACGGGAAAGAGCCCAAAGCTCGTATCTTCCCGTCTCCTGATCGGTTCCATTTTATACTTAGTCATACTTATCATACCTGTCCTTAAAACTATGGATTGAGATAGCATTAACTACCTCCTCGCTTAGCCAATTCCAATTATCAACTACTCTTACACTGAAAAAGTATTTCCTTACATCCTGCAAAGAAGTTTTCTTACGAAGCTCCAAACTATGACCTCTAGTTCTAGAGCCAGCCATATCAAAATATCGATCCCTATCCACTCTATCATAACCATGAAGGAATTTAAAGACTGTCACCATATCCCCCCTCACTCTTCTAACTTCGAGTGATGGTAAGTCTAATTCCCTCAGCCTCTCATAATAATTGAGATTGCGTATTTCTGGCACCAGTTTCGTGGCATGTCTTTGAACTTTTTCAAGCTTAGCTATGTGCTTTTTCAAGTGATTACCTAATTGTGATTACCTAATTGTGTTTACGGGAAAGAGCCCAAAGCTCGTATCTTCCCGTCTCCTGATCGGTTCCATTTTATACTTAGTCATACTTATCATACCTGTCCTTAAAACTATGGATTGAGATAGCATTAACTACCTCCTCGCTTAGCCAATTCCAATTATCAACTACTCTTACACTGAAAAAGTATTTCCTTACATCCTGCAAAGAAGTTTTCTTACGAAGCTTCAAACTATGACCTCTAGTTCTAGAGCCAGCCATATCAAAATATCGATCCCTATCCACTCTATCATAACCATGAAGGAATTTAAAGACTGTCACCATATCCCCCCCTCACTCTTCTAGCTTCGAGTGATGGTAAGTCTAATTCCCTCAGCCTCTCATCATAACTGAGATTGCGTATTTCTGGCACCAGTTTCGTGGCATGTCTTTGAACTTTTTCAAGCTTAGCTATGTGCTTTTTCAAGTGATTACCTAATTGTGATTACCTAATTGTGTTTACGGGAAAGAGCCCAAAGCTCGTATCTTCCCGTCTCCTGATCGGTTCCATTTTATACTTAGTCATACTTATCATACCTGTCCTTAAAACTATGGATTGAGATAGCATTAACTACCTCCTCGCTTAGCCAATTCCAATTATCAACTACTCTTACACTGAAAAAGTATTTCCTTACATCCTGCAAAGAAGTTTTCTTACGAAGCTTCAAACTATGACCTCTAGTTCTAGAGCCAGCCATATCAAAATATCGATCCCTATCCACTCTATCATAACCATGAAGGAATTTAAAGACTGTCACCATATCCCCCCCTCACTCTTCTAGCTTCGAGTGATGGTAAGTCTAACTCCCTCAGCCTCTCATCATAACTGAGATTGCGTATTTCTGGCACCAGTTTCGTGGCATGTCTTTGAACTTTTTCAAGCTTAGCTATGTGCTTTTTCAAGTGATTACCGAATTGTGATTACCTAATTGTGTTTACGGGAAAGAGCCCAAAGCTCGTATCTTCCCGTCTCCTGATCGGTTCCATTTTATACTTAGTCATACTTATCATACCAGTCCTTAAAACTATGGATTGAGATAGCATTAACTACCTCCTCGCTTAGCCAATTCCAATTATCAACTACTCTTACACTGAAAAAGTATTTCCTTACATCCTGCAAAGAAGTTTTCTTACGAAGCTTCAAACTATGACCTCTAGTTCTAGAGCCAGCCATATCAAAATATCGATCCCTATCCACTCTATCATAACCATGAAGGAATTTAAAGACTGTCACCATATCCCCCCTCACTCTTCTAGCTTCGAGTGATGGTAAGTCTAATTCCCTCAGCCTCTCATCATAACTGAGATTGCGTATTTCTGGCACCAGTTTCGTGGCATGTCTTTGAACTTTTTCAAGCTTAGCTATGTGCTTTTTCAAGTGATTACCTAATTGTGATTACCTAATTGTGTTTACGGGAAAGAGCCCAAAGCTCGTATCTTCCCGTCTCCTGATCGGTTCCATTTTATACTTAGTCATACTTATCATACCTGTCCTTAAAACTATGGATTGAGATAGCATTAACTACCTCCTCGCTTAGCCAATTCCAATTATCAACTACTCTTACACTGAAAAAGTATTTCCTTACATCCTGCAAAGAAGTTTTCTTACGAAGCTTCAAACTATGACCTCTAGTTCTAGAGCCAGCCATATCAAAATATCGATCCCTATCCACTCTATCATAACCATGAAGGAATTTAAAGACTGTTACCATATCCCCCCTCACACTTCTAGCTTCGAGTGATGGTAAGTCTAACTCCCTCAGCCTCTCATCATAACTGAGATTGCGTATTTCTGGCACCAGTTTCGTGGCATGTCTTTGAACTTTTTCAAGCTTAGCTATGTGCTTTTTCAAGTGATTACCGAATTGTGATTACCTAATTGTGTTTACGGGAAAGAGCCCAAAGCTCGTATCTTCCCGTCTCCTGATCGGTTCCATTTTATACTTAGTCATACTTATCATACCAGTCCTTAAAACTATGGATTGAGATAGCATTAACTACCTCCTCGCTTAGCCAATTCCAATTATCAACTACTCTTACACTGAAAAAGTATTTCCTTACATCCTGCAAAGAAGTTTTCTTACGAAGCTTCAAACTATGACCTCTAGTTCTAGAGCCAGCCATATCAAAATATCGATCCCTATCCACTCTATCATAACCATGAAGGAATTTAAAGACTGTCACCATATCCCCCCTCACTCTTCTAGCTTCGAGTGATGGTAAGTCTAATTCCCTCAGCCTCTCATCATAACTGAGATTGCGTATTTCTGGCACCAGTTTCGTGGCATGTCTTTGAACTTTTTCAAGCTTAGCTATGTGCTTTTTCAAGTGATTACCTAATTGTGATTACCTAATTGTGTTTACGGGAAAGAGCCCAAAGCTCGTATCTTCCCGTCTCCTGATCGGTTCCATTTTATACTTAGTCATACTTATCATACCTGTCCTTAAAACTATGGATTGAGATAGCATTAACTACCTCCTCGCTTAGCCAATTCCAATTATCAACTACTCTTACACTGAAAAAGTATTTCCTTACATCCTGCAAAGAAGTTTTCTTACGAAGCTTCAAACTATGACCTCTAGTTCTAGAGCCAGCAATATCAAAATATCGATCCCTATCCACTCTATCATAACCATGAAGGAATTTAAAGACTGTCACCATATCCCCCCTCACTTTTCTAGCTTCGAGTGATGGTAAGTCTAATTCCCTCAGCCTCTCATAATAACTGAGATTGCGTATTTCTGGCACCAGTTTCGTGGCATGTCTTTGAACTTTTTCAAGCTTAGCTATGTGCTTTTTCAAGTGATTACCTAATTGTGATTACCTAATTGTGTTTACGGGAAAGAGCCCAAAGCTCGTATCTTCCCGTCTCCTGATCGGTTCCATTTTATACTTAGTCATACTTATCATACCTGTCCTTAAAACTATGGATTGAGATAGCATTAACTACCTCCTCGCTTAGCGAATTCCAATTATCAACTACTATTACACTGAAAAAGTATTTCCTTACATCCTGCAAAGAAGTTTTCTTACGAAGCTTCAAACTATGACCTCTAGTTCTAGAGCCAGCCATATCAAAATATCGATCCCTATCCACTCTATCAAAACCATGAAGGAATTTAAAGACTGTCACCATATCCCCCCCTCACTCTTCTAGTTTCGAGTAAGTCTAATTCCCTCAGCCTCTCATCATAACTGAGATTGCGTATTTCTGGCACCAGTTTCGTGGCATGTCTTTGAACTTTTTCAAGCTTAGCTATGTGCTTTTTCAAGTGATTACCTAATTGTGATTACCTAATTGTGTTTACGGGAAAGAGCCCAAAGCTCGTATCTTCCCGTCTCCTGATCGGTTCCATTTTATACTTAGTCATACTTATCATACCAGTCCTTAAAACTATGGATTGAGATAGCATTAACTACCTCCTCGCTTAGCCAATTCCAATTATCAACTACTCTTACACTGAAAAAGTATTTCCTTACATCCTGCAAAGAAGTTTTCTTACGAAGCTTCAAACTATGACCTCTAGTTCTAGAGCCAGCCATATCAAAATATCGATCCCTATCCACTCTATCATAACCATGAAGGAATTTAAAGACTGTCACCATATCCCCCCTCACTCTTCTAGCTTCGAGTGATGGTAAGTCTAATTCCCTCAGCCTCTCATCATAACTGAGATTGCGTATTTCTGGCACCAGTTTCGTGGCATGTCTTTGAACTTTTTCAAGCTTAGCTATGTGCTTTTTCAAGTGATTACCTAATTGTGATTACCTAATTGTGTTTACGGGAAAGAGCCCAAAGCTCGTATCTTCCCGTCTCCTGATCGGTTCCATTTTATACTTAGTCATACTTATCATACCTGTCCTTAAAACTATGGATTGAGATAGCATTAACTACCTCCTCGCTTAGCGAATTCCAATTATCAACTACTCTTACACTGAAAAAGTATTTCCTTACATCCTGCAAAGAAGTTCTCTTACGAAGCTTCAAACTATGACCTCTAGTTCTAGAGCCAGCCATTTCAAAATATCGATCCCTATCCACTCTATCATAACCATGAAGGAATTTA
Organism: Halocaridina rubra; assembly: GCA_037179515.1. Taxonomy (NCBI): domain Eukaryota; kingdom Metazoa; phylum Arthropoda; class Malacostraca; order Decapoda; family Atyidae; genus Halocaridina; species Halocaridina rubra. The sequence continues at coordinate 29,228 of JAXCGZ010010278.1, read as the reverse complement.
AAGACTGTCACCATATCCCCCCTCACTCTTCTAGCTTCGAGTGATGGTAAGTCTAATTCCCTCAGCCTCTCATCATAACTGAGATTGCGTATTTCTGGCACCAGTTTCGTGGCATGTGTTTGAACTTTTTCAAGCTTAGCTATGTGCTTTTTCAAGTGATTACCTTATTGTGATTACCTAATTGTGTTTACGGGAAAGAGCCCAAAGCTCGTATCTTCCCGTCTCCTGATCGGTTCCATTTTATACTTAGTCATACTTATCATACCTGTCCTTAAAACTATGGATTGAGATAGCATTAACTACCTCCTCGCTTAGCGAATTCCAATTATCAACTACTCTTACACTGAAAAAGTATTTCCTTACATCCTGCAAAGAAGTTTTCTTACGAAGCTTCAAACTATGACCTCTAGTTCTAGAGCCAGCCATATCAAAATATCGATCCCTATCCACTCTATCATAACCATGAAGGAATTTAAAGACTGTCACCATATCCCCCCTCACTCTTCTAGCTTCGAGTGATGGTAAGTCTAATTCCCTCAGCCTCTCATAATAACTGAGATTGCGTATTTCTGGCACCAGTTTCGTGGCATGTCTTTGAACTTTTTCAAGCTTAGCTATGTGCTTTTTCAAGTGATTACCTAATTGTGATTACCTAATTGTGTTTACGGGAAAGAGCCCAAAGCTCGTATCTTCCCGTCTCCTGATCGGTTCCATTTTATACTTAGTCATACTTATCATACCTGTCCTTAAAACTATGGATTGAGATAGCATTAACTACCTCCTCGCTTAGCCAATTCCAATTATCAACTACTCTTACACTGAAAAAGTATTTCCTTACATCCTGCAAAGAAGTTTTCTTACGAAGCTTCAAACTATGACCTCTAGTTCTAGAGCCAGCCATATCAAAATATCGATCCCTATCCACTCTATCATAACCATGAAGGAATTTAAAGACTGTCACCATATCCCCCCTTCACTCTTCTAGCTTCGAGTGATGGTAAGTCTAACTCCCTCAGCCTCTCATCATAACTGAGATTGCGTATTTCTGGCACCAGTTTCGTGGCATGTCTTTGAACTTTTTCAAGCTTAGCTATGTGCTTTTTCAAGTGATTACCTAATTGTGATTACCTAATTGTGTTTACGGGAAAGAGCCCAAAGCTCGTATCTTCCCGTCTCCTGATCGGTTCCATTTTATACTTAGTCATACTTATCATACCAGTCCTTAAAACTATGGATTGAGATAGCATTAACTACCTCCTCGCTTAGCCAATTCCAATTATCAACTACTCTTACACTGAAAAAGTATTTCCTTACATCCTGCAAAGAAGTTTTCTTACGAAGCTTCAAACTATGACCTCTAGTTCTAGAGCCAGCCATATCAAAATATCGATCCCTATCCACTCTATCATAACCATGAAGGAATTTAAAGACTGTCACCATATCCCCCCTCACTCTTCTAGCTTCGAGTGATGGTAAGTCTAATTCCCTCAGCCTCTCATCATAACTGAGATTGCGTATTTCTGGCACCAGTTTCGTGGCATGTCTTTGAACTTTTTCAAGCTTAGCTATGTGCTTTTTCAAGTATTTACCTAATTGTGATTACCTAATTGTGTTTACGGGAAAGAGCCCAAAGCTCGTATCTTCCCGTCTCCTGATCGGTTCCATTTTATACTTAGTCATACTTATCATACCTGTCCTTAAAACTATGGATTGAGATAGCATTAACTACCTCCTCGCTTAGCCAATTCCAATTATCAACTACTCTTACACTGAAAAAGTATTTCCTTACATCCTGCAAAGAAGTTTTCTTACGAAGCTTCAAACTATGACCTCTAGTTCTAGAGCCAGCCATATCAAAATATCGATCCCTATCCACTCTATCATAACCATGAAGGAATTTAAAGACTGTCACCATATCCCCCCTCACTCTTCTAACTTCGAGTGATGGTAAGTCTAATTCCCTCAGCCTCTCATAATAACTGAGATTGCGTATTTCTGGCACCAGTTTCGTGGCATGTCTTTGAACTTTTTCAAGCTTAGCTATGTGCTTTTTCAAGTGATTACCTAATTGTGATTACCTAATTGTGTTTACGGGAAAGAGCCCAAAGCTCGTATCTTCCCGTCTCCTGATCGGTTCCATTTTATACTTAGTCATACTTATCATACCTGTCCTTAAAACTATGGATTGAGATAGCATTAACTACCTCCTCGCTTAGCCAATTCCAATTATCAACTACTCTTACACTGAAAAAGTATTTCCTTACATCCTGCAAAGAAGTTTTCTTACGAAGCTTCAAACTATGACCTCTAGTTCTAGAGCCAGCCATATCAAAATATCGATCCCTATCCACTCTATCATAACCATGAAGGAATTTAAAGACTGTCACCATATCCCCCCCTCACTCTTCTAGCTTCGAGTGATGGTAAGTCTAATTCCCTCAGCCTCTCATCATAACTGAGATTGCGTATTTCTGGCACCAGTTTCGTGGCATGTCTTTGAACTTTTTCAAGCTTAGCTATGTGCTTTTTCAAGTGATTACCTAATTGTGATTACCTAATTGTGTTTACGGGAAAGAGCCCAAAGCTCGTATCTTCCCGTCTCCTGATCGGTTCCATTTTATACTTAGTCATACTTATCATACCTGTCCTTAAAACTATGGATTGAGATAGCATTAACTACCTCCTCGCTTAGCCAATTCCAATTATCAACTACTCTTACACTGAAAAAGTATTTCCTTACATCCTGCAAAGAAGTTTTCTTACGAAGCTTCAAACTATGACCTCTAGTTCTAGAGCCAGCCATATCAAAATATCGATCCCTATCCACTCTATCATAACCATGAAGGAATTTAAAGACTGTCACCATATCCCCCCCTCACTCTTCTAGCTTCGAGTGATGGTAAGTCTAACTCCCTCAGCCTCTCATCATAACTGAGATTGCGTATTTCTGGCACCAGTTTCGTGGCATGTCTTTGAACTTTTTCAAGCTTAGCTATGTGCTTTTTCAAGTGATTACCTAATTGTGATTACCTAATTGTGTTTACGGGAAAGAGCCCAAAGCTCGTATCTTCCCGTCTCCTGATCGGTTCCATTTTATACTTAGTCATACTTATCATACAAGTCCTTAAAACTATGGATTGAGATAGCATTAACTACCTCCTCGCTTAGCCAATTCCAATTATCAACTACTCTTACACTGAAAAAGTATTTCCTTACATCCTGCAAAGAAGTTTTCTTACGAAGCTTCAAACTATGACCTCTAGTTCTAGAGCCAGCCATATCAAAATATCGATCCCTATCCACTCTATCATAACCATGAAGGAATTTAAAGACTGTCACCATATCCCCCCTCACTCTTCTAGCTTCGAGTGATGGTAAGTCTAATTCCCTCAGCCTCTCATCATAACTGAGATTGCGTATTTCTGGAACCAGTTTCGTGGCATGTCTTTGAACTTTTTCAAGCTTAGCTATGTTCTTTTTCAAGTGATTACCTAATTATGATTACCTAATTGTGTTTACGGGAAAGAGCCCAAAGCTCGTATCTTCCCGTCTCCTGATCGGTTCCATTTTATACTTAGTCATACTTATCATACCTGTCCTTAAAACTATGGATTGAGATAGCATTAACTACCTCCTCGCTTAGCCAATTCCAATTATCAACTACTCTTACACTGAAAAAGTATTTCCTTACATCCTGCAAAGAAGTTTTCTTACGAAGCTTCAAACTATGACCTCTAGTTCTAGAGCCAGCCATATCAAAATATCGATCCCTATCCACTCTATCATAACCATGAAGGAATTTAAAGACTGTCACCATATCCCCCCTCACTCTTCTAACTTCGAGTGATGGTAAGTCTAATTCCCTCAGCCTCTCATAATAACTGAGATTGCGTATTTCTGGCACCAGTTTCGTGGCATGTGTTTGAACTTTTTCAAGCTTAGCTATGTGCTTTTTCAAGTGATTACCTAATTGTGATTACCTAATTGTGTTTACGGGAAAGAGCCCAAAGCTCGTATCTTCCCGTCTCCTGATCGGTTCCATTTTATACTTAGTCATACTTATCATACAAGTCCTTAAAACTATGGATTGAGATAGCATTAACTACCTCCTCGCTTAGCCAATTCCAATTATCAACTACTCTTACACTGAAAAAGTATTTCCTTACATCCTGCAAAGAAGTTTTCTTACGAAGCTTCAAACTATGACCTCTAGTTCTAGAGCCAGCCATATCAAAATATCGATCCCTATCCACTCTATCATAACCATGAAGGAATTTAAAGACTGTCACCATATCCCCCTTCACTCTTCTAGCTTCGAGTGATGGTAAGTCTAACTCCCTCAGCCTCTCATCATAACTGAGATTGCGTATTTCTGGCACCAGTTTCGTGGCATGTCTTTGAACTTTTTCAAGCTTAGCTATGTGCTTTTTCAAGTGATTACCTAATTGTGATTACCTAATTGTGTTTACGGGAAAGAGCCCAAAGCTCGTATCTTCCCGTCTCCTGATCGGTTCCATTTTATACTTAGTCATACTTATCATACCTGTCCTTAAAACTATGGATTGAGATAGCATTAACTACCTCCTCGCTTAGCCAATTCCAATTATCAACTACTCTTACACTGAAAAAGTATTTCCTTACATCCTGAAAAGAAGTTTTCTTACGAAGCTTCAAACTATGACCTCTAGTTCTAGAGCCAGCCATATCAAAATATCGATCCCTATCCACTCTATCATAACCATGAAGGAATTTAAAGACTGTCACCATATCCCCCCCTCACTCTTCTAGCTTCGAGTGATGGTAAGTCTAATTCCCTCAGCCTCTCATCATAACTGAGATTGCGTATTTCTGGCACCAGTTTCGTGGCATGTCTTTGAACTTTTTCAAGCTTAGCTATGTGCTTTTTCAAGTGATTACCTAATTGTGATTACCTAATTGTGTTTACGGGAAAGAGCCCAAAGCTCGTATCTTCCCGTCTCCTGATCGGTTCCATTTTATACTTAGTCATACTTATCATACCTGTCCTTAAAACTATGGATTGAGATAGCATTAACTACCTCCTCGCTTAGCCAATTCCAATTATCAACTACTCTTACACTGAAAAAGTATTTCCTTACATCCTGCAAAGAAGTTTTCTTACGAAGCTTCAAACTATGACCTCTAGTTCTAGAGCCAGCCATATCAAAATATCGATCCCTATCACTCTATCATAACCATGAAGGAATTTAAAGACTGTCACCATATCCCCCCTCACTCTTCTAGCTTCGAGTGATGGTAAGTCTAATTCCCTCAGCCTCTCATCATAACTGAGATTGCGTATTTCTGGCACCAGTTTCGTGGCATGTCTTTGAACTTTTTCAAGCTTAGCTATGTGCTTTTTCAAGTGTGGATTCCAAAAGGGGGCTGCATATTCGAGTTTTGGCCTCACATGTGTGTGTGTGTGTGTGAAACCAGGAAAGACAAAAAAAAAAAATCTACCCTCATCGGGCCTGCGCATGAAGAAAACATAGAGAGAAACAGAGATTTGGAGTATTGTGATTTGTCAGATGTGAAGGGATAATAAGACATATGTAACGAATATCCAAGAATATTCGGTGTTGATGTAGGCATAGAAAGAGAACCTTAACTGAAGGAAGACTTAACATCGAACTGTCCTGAACAATCTTATTTAAGTCTACAAGACCCTTCAGCTGTAGTATCGCAACGGGCGACTGATACCATGGGCCAACATACTAAACACACCCACACACACCCACACACACACACACATATTCTTCCTGAGAGTAGAGGCACTGAGGACATGAGGAGGAACTATCCGAAAGGAGATTACATCAAAATGAATGAGCTTTTTGCAGTTATTGACTGGAGAACCTTATTTTACAACAAATCTGTACAAGAAATGTATGACATCTTTTGTGAGAAATATGGGAAGATAGTAGATTGCTGCATACCTGTCACCAAAGTAGGTGTAATTCATGCCAGAGAGAAATGGTTCTATAATGGGTGTAAAAGAGCTAAGGAGTGGAGAGACAAATGCTGGAAAAGGTATAGGAGGAGAAAAAACATAAATGCCTGGCAAACCTACAAAAGAGCAAGAAATGACTACCTAAGTAAAAGGAGAGAGGCAGAGAGAGATTATGAGAGGGACATCACCAGGAAGGCTAAAGAAAATCCCAAGCTTTTCCACAGCTTTATCAGAGGAAAACTGAAGGTAAAAGAACAGGTTTTAAGGCTAAAGAGAGCGGATGGAAGCATCACTGAGACGGATGAAGAGATCTGCAAAGAACTGAACAAGGAGTTTCAGTCAGTATTTACAGTAGAAAATACCCCACCCCCTCAGATTGCAGTGATAGAAGCTCAAGGGCCGGTATTAGAGAATATCAACCTTACAGCCACAGAGGTATGCAAAGCGCTGATGGATTTAGATGTTCATAAAGCTACAGGTCCTGATGACATATCCCCTCATGTGCTTAAAAAATGCGCAAACACAATATCAATGGCACTAAGTATCATATTTAAGGAGTCACTGGAGTCGGGGGAGATTCCAAGATGCTGGAAACAAGTAAATGTGATACCTATCTTCAAAAAGGGAAGGAGGGATACGGCTCTGAACTATAGACCAGTTTCCTTGACCAGCATATTTTGCAAAGTTATGGAGAAACTACTAAGGAAACATATCACTCTTCACTTGGAATCCTTCAACTTTTTGTCAGTGAGGCAACATGGCT
>JAXCGZ010010278.1:15000-17500 GCA_037179515.1 Halocaridina rubra | reverse complement strand
TGATCCAGTTACAAGAGCCAGTCACTCCTCTCCCCCGTCCCCGTATTGGCAAGGTACCCCGCAGAAAGAATTGTCCCATGCGGCCTCCATGTACACCACCGTCACAGTGCGCCGCCCTGTGACCGGGGCTTTGAATGAAAACGCCCCTACCAGAAGTTATTTGTTGCTGGATCCAACCAAGAAGATAGCGATTCGTCGATTTTACGAGAGAGATGGATGATGTTGACTGGAAAATCAGCGAGTCAAGAAGAAAGATGAACCCCCTCCTCCAGTGCCTGTGGCCGTGATGTTCTTCAAGCAGCATCCCAAAATAGCTAAGTACTTGTGATCTGTATCCAGTGAGTAATGGGACAAATATTAAAAGAAATTGAGGTCGGAGGTCTCCGCCATTATACTTTGTAGTTATGCTTTGACTCAGCCACCTCGCATCTAAAAAGGAGTATGGCTTTAGTAAGTTAAAACAAGTAAATTATTGTACCCATTACTAACATGGATAATTTGTACAAATAGCTATGAGCAGTGATAAACTCCATTTTTGTTATAATTTGAATAATATGACGAGTAATTGCGTTTGAAGGGTGTTCAATTTATTCTTATTATTGCCTAAATTGATTATTAAACAGGCAAATATATTGATTTTAATTGAAAAACATTTAATGTGAGTGTAAAATAATTATTATATTAATTTCTTAAAGCGTAAGAATTCTAGTGAGAAATATCTTTACACCTGCTCCAAGGTTCTTTCTTTTTTTTGCGGGTGATAAGTTTAGCGAGAGGAACGTGGGAATGACCGATCGATCTCCTAACATCATTATTATAAAGTAATACTAATTGTACTGATCTCTTATATTCAAATATGTGCATAACATACCCGTTTGAAGAACAAGAAATTTCTATGATGTTATTTAGATCTTTACTGTTAAATAAAATGAGTTTTATTTTCGCATTATGCAGGATGGAAAGGTAGTCAAGTGACTTGTGCTGTTTAAGGGGGGGGGGAATTTGTGTGTCGCTATAATGCACCATTGTTGGGAGTGTAGGGAGGACCTAGGATTGGTGACGCGGTCATGCTACCTCCGTGCCTAAAGCAGTTTCATACACCCACTCCTTCAGAGTGACGGGAAAGGGAAGCGCATGCAAAGTAAATAGCAAAGTGACTAGAAGGAAAGTATATAGAGAGAAAGGGGGTGAGTGTTTTGAAAGTTATGAGTGCGGGAGAGAATGGGTATGACTGACTGGGGGTATAATGGAGGGGATGCTCTCGTGGGTGGATTCATGGGAAAGTCCGTTGGGGGGGCAAGATGGGGATAAAGTCTGCGAGGATTCTTTCCTTTCATCAATGTGTCTTTATGCAGGCCATATGCGTGTTGTTTAAATGGGAGGTGATGTAGTTGTTGCGATGTCTATTCAGAGGTATTTTTGAGTCAACGTCATTTTCCACCTGCCCAGATATGGTTGAAATGCAAATTTTATTTTATTTTTGTTTTGTCCCCTACTTCGCCAACGAGATTATTATTCGATTTTCGAGAATTCCAAGATAGATATTACGTGATAAAGGACCCAAATCTATTTATGATTCTTAATTTTTCTTTCTAGCTGCAGTATATACATTATTTGTCAGAAAGAATATCTTAAATAGATAAAATAAAACTTTGAAAGTTTTAGCCATGATAATGTTTGTCACAATTATTTCAGCTTGGTCAGGAAGAAGAGAGTGTAACCTCACAAGTAATGACAACAAGAATATCACACAGCCATTCTGTATTTGAAAGAGACGAAGTTGATCCAGAAACCGAAGAGACAGGGGAGGATTAGCGTCTACACGCAAAACTCCCCGCAAAAGCTAGCAATTTGAAGTCCAGAAGACAGATACTGAGCTGGATTTTTGTGTAGGAAAAGGAAAGAGAGTAAAAAAAGTAGGTAGTTAAGTATCTACCTGATCGTAAGTATGAAAAGGAGAAAAGAATATATAACTCCCTCCTGTCTCCCGAGGTAATTCTGTTGAATAATCACTCGAAAAATTTTGATTTGAGTTACTAGAAGAATATATATATATATTAATACATACATACATACATACATACATAGACATACACCTCATTCCCCCTTGTAAGGTGGGTGGCCGAGCCAAGAAACGCGAATTCACCACAGTCCACATACACACCTCAACCACTCCTCTCAGCTCCTTGGGGATAGAGGGTTACCACATCTCCCCCCTTTCCACCCTGCTTGGGTCACTCAAAAGGTAGGTGGGCAAGAGTATTATGCAATGAGGCCCAATAGCCGCAGCTGGTTTACCCCCACTGCTTCATCAAATGCCAACTCCCCTCACACCCGTCCACCACAGTTCACTGAGCTAGCAGGTGCGAGCAATCCCTTTGGGCCGCGTCATATATGCACAATCTTCCTCCACTCATTCCTATCTCTTGCACGCACTCTTCCCTGTTCCACTGACATTCCACGTGCATTCAGTGCTCTTTTCACGCCATCCATCCATCTC
>JAXCGZ010010278.1:0-12500 GCA_037179515.1 Halocaridina rubra | reverse complement strand
TATATATATATATATATATATATATATATATATATATATATATATATATATATATATATATATATATATATATATATATATATATATATATATATATATATATATATATATATATATATATATATATATATATATATATATATATATATATATATATATATATATATATATATATATATATATATATATATATATATATATATATATATATATATATATATATATATATATATATATATATATATATATATATATATATATATATATATATATATATATATATATATATATATATATATATATATATATATATATATATATATATATATATATATATATATATATATATATATATATATATATATATATATATATATATATATATATATATATATATATATATATATATATATATATATAAATGTATATACTATATATATATATATATATATATATATATATATATATATATATATATATATATATATAATTTTTCATGTACATCCAGTGAGGACGTGCTTCCAGTAGCACTAGTCTTGACCATACTTAGTACAATGGAGAGTGGTGGTGTTCTTTGTGCTGGTGGTGTTAGTGGTAGTGGTGTTGGTGGTGGTGTCGTTGTTGGTGCTGTTTGTGGCTGTGCTGGGGATTTGTCCTCGTCTGACGCAAGCAAACTCATTTTTAATTTAAGAAATGAGTTGGCCGCAGTCAGGCAGGAGGTCAGATCCTTAGCTGAGGAGAACAGGGTCTGAGAGGTAAAGTAGAGGTGTTAACCAGGAAGGGACAATTGAATAATGAAGACGACTGGAAAGTTGTGAATAAGGGTTCAACGAAGATGGTTCTTAAGAAAAATGATACTTTTAGACTACAGGTTGCTAATTCATTCAGTTCACTTAGAGATGAATGTGACAGTGGCGGCAGTAATTCTTCAGGAACCATAGAGTCAGATAGGTGTACTAGCGATCGTAAAAATGGAAGTGGGAAAAGCTCTCAGGTCAAGAGCCTAGGTAAGTCTCCCAAGGTCGGAGTAACCCATCCTCCGGATAAGTCTCGTTCTTTGGTAATTGTAGGGGATTCACTATGCAGATATGTAGACAGGAAACTCAGGCATAGAGTTAGAGGAAAATATTTTTTCCCTGGAGCAGGTATGAAGAAGGTGGGTGAGTCAATAAATAGCTGGATTGAGAAAAAAGATGTTGTTTGTTTGATAGCTGGGGGAAATGACGTGCAGGATGGTAGAAGTGAAGAGCTGATTAGGTTGTATAGACAAGCCCTGGATAAGATCAGGAAAGGGGTGCAGTTCCTGTGATGTGTGGTATTCTCCCTAGGCTTAGCCAAAGTTCAGAGTGGTGGTCTCGAGCTATAGGAGTAAATGCTAGAATGAAAGTCTTCTGTCGGGAGAATAATATAGGTTTTATAGACGGGTGGGATCACTTCACTAGTCGTAAGCATATGTATGCAAGGGATGGAGTGCATCTTTCTAATTCAGGTGTCTCGGTATTGGCTGGTATGTTAGACAGAGAGGTAGGGGGGTTTTGTTAGACAAAAATAATGAAATGAATAATACTTGTGCAGAGAAATTAGTCATCAAGGATTCAGTAAATAGTGGGTCAAATAAATGGGAGTCTAAGGATAAGAACCATTTGTTACATAGAACAAATATTAACAAAAAGATTAGCCACAAGAAGGGTAAAGCTAGAGAAAGTGTAAAAGTATATTATACAAATAGCCGTAGTTTAGGTAACAAGATAGAAGAACTGAGAGCCATAGTATGTAGTGAGAGACCGGATATAATATGCATTAGTGAAAGTTGGATTAATTTAGAAAGCAAACACCTTTAAGCTGAGTACATAATTACAGGATATAATCTTTATAATGCTGATCGTAGTGCAGATAGAAGAGGGTTGAGGGGTAATTATGTATATTAAAGATAGCCTCAGAAGCTGCATTAAGTCTGGAATTAAGACAAATCTAAATTCAGAAACCTTATGGGTTGAAATTAAAAATAATATAGAAAGTCTAGTTGTAGGAGTAGTCTACAGACCACCTGATCTAGACGATATGGAGTCGCAAGTTATATACGATGAAATTTCTAAAGTGACCAGGTCAAATAGAGTTTGCATTGTAGGCGATTTTAATTTTAGACATATTAACTGGGAAACCATAACAGGTGATAGTAGCTCTAAGGAGTTTTTGGAAGTAGTAGAAGACAATTTCCTTTCTCAGCATGTACTTGAAGCAACACGGGGGGTGAATACACTAGATTTAGTTCTTAGTAATAGAGAGAATATGGTTACAAATTTAGAAGTTGGTGAAAAATTGGGCAACAGTGACCATGATTCCATTAGATTTAGCATAATTTTCAAGGAAACTAAAAAGGAAAATAAGAATATTGTTCCAAACTTTAGAGCAGGAGATTTTGAGGGCTTAAAAACTAAATTATCTAATGAGGTATGGGAAGGGATTTCTGGGGTACAGATGTGGGTAGTTAATCCAGCAGGTCAGGTCGCAGGTAGCGGATTACCCCAAAATTTGAGTACCACATGCCAAGGATTATCACAAGATAAGATCAATACATTAAATTCTCTCACAGGAAAGAACAGCAGTCTGTCAGTTAATATAAATTTGGACGAGGAATATAACAATTTTGTCATGACTCTTAAGAATAGTCAGAGAGACTATATTCCCATGAAACATTGCAGATCAAGAAAAAATGACCCTAAATGGATGAACAATAGAATAAAGAATCTTATAGGTATTAAAAGAGGAATATACAGGAAACTAAAAAGAGGTAAAGAGCAGGTGAGGCAGCAATATATACAGTTAAACAGGGAAGTTAAAAAGATAGTTAGAGAGTCGAAAAGAAAATACGAAGTTAGAATAGCAGGAGAAGCTAAAGAAAATCCTAAAGGGTTTTATCAACATTATCAAACAAAATTTAAGGAAAAAGTCGGACCAATTGAAGTAGCCTATGGCCATATCACAGATGACGATAAAGTGATGTGTACATGTTTAAATGATTATTTCTTATCTGTATTTACAAATGAAAACTTGGAAAATATTCCGGAAGTAGAATCCATTTACAGAGACAGTCCCGATAATATACTTAGTTCAATAAATATTACGAGAGAGGAGGTAATAAAAGAAATAGATAAATTAAAGGCTCATAAATCTCCGGGACCTGATGGAATATATGCTAGAATATTAAAGGAATGCAAGGAAGAGCTTAGTTGTCCTCTAACTGCATTATTTAATAATTCAATAAAATTAGGATCGGTACCCAAGGAGTGGAAATTGGCAGATGTGGTACCAATATTTAAAAAAGGAGAACGTGTTAAAAAGAATAATTATAGGCCGGTAAGTTTAACGTCAACAGTGGGTAAGATTCTAGAATCCATAATTGCAAATAAAATAAGGGCACATCTAGAATTACACAGACTGATAAAACTTTCACAACACGGGTTTCTTAAGGGTTTTTCGTGCCTTACAAACTTACTGTGTTTTTATTCAGAAGTTTACGAGGCAGTAGATTGTGGCAAAGAATATGATACAATATATCTAGATTTTAGCAAAGCTTTTGATAGAGTTCCTCACAAAAGATTAGTTAAAAAGCTGGAAGCTCATGGTATAGGAGGAGCTGTGCTCAGATGGATCAAACAATGGTTAAAAGACAGAAAACAGAGGGTTTGCATAAATGGAGAGAAATCAGAGTGGGGCTCGGTTACTAGCGGGGTACCACAAGGCTCGGTACTGGGTCCCCTATTATTCATCGTATATCTAAATGATCTGGATTCGGATATCAGTAGTAACCTAAGTAAATTCGCAGACGACACTAAAATAGGTAGAACTATAAATGGAAAAGAAGACATTCATGCTTTAGAACATAAGAACATAAGAATAGAGGACACTGCAACATGCCTACTGGCGCACACGAGGCAGCTCCATTTTTGAATTGTATTTTCAGCATGTCTAACCTATTCTATTCTACTCTACTTATTTATTCTATTTTTCTTTTTATGATTTTTCTAATAAGAACTAACCTATTCATACCCACCCTACCTCTGTCATATGTCTATCTAATCTACATTTGAAGGTGTCTAAGGTATTGGCATTTACTATCATACTAGGAAGCTTGTTCCATGCATCAGCTACTCTATTACCAAACCAATTTTTACCAATTTCCCTTCTGAACCTAAATTTATCAAGCTTAAATCCATTATTACGAGTTCTGGTTTGATCATGAATTTTTAAAACTTTAATAATATCTCCCTTGTTAATCCCTTTAAACCATTTATACACTTCAATCATATCCCCCCTAACTCTTCGCCTCTCTAGAGAATTTAGATTAAGTCTTTTTAATCTGTCCTCATATGGTAGATTTCTGATACTGTGTATCATCTTGGTCATTCTTCGCTGCACTCTCTCCAAGGATTCAATTTCCATTCTATAATAGGGTGACCAGAATTGCACAGCATAATCTAAATGGGGCCTAACTAATGCAAGATAGAGCTGCAAAATAACTTTTTCCGTCCTATTGCTAACGCTTCTTGAGATAAATCCTAAAATTCTGTTGGCTTTATTTCTGACTGCTGTGCATTGCTCTCTTGGCTTAAGACTACTACTTACAAGAACTCCCAAATCCCTTTCACACTGAGAACTCATAATTTTCATGGTTATTTAGCTTATAACTAGTATTGTCTTTTATAGTACCCATTTTAACTACTTTACATTTTTCAACATTAAATTCCATTTGCCATTTGTCCGACCATTCAGATAATCTATTTAGATCTTCCTGTAAAGCATGAATGTCTTCTTTTCCATTTATAGTTCTACCTATTTTAGTGTCGTCTGCGAATTTACTTAGGTTACTACTGATATCCGAATCCAGATCATTTAGATATACGATGAATAATAGGGGACCCAGTACCGAGCCTTGTGGTACCCCGCTAGTAACCGAGCCCCACTCTGATTTCTCTCCATTTATGCAAACCCTCTGTTTTCTGTCTTTTAACCATTGTTTGATCCATCTGAGCACAGCTCCTCCTATACCATGAGCTTCCAGCTTTTTAACTAATCTTTTGTGAGGAACTCTATCAAAAGCTTTGCTAAAATCTAGATATATTGTATCATATTCTTTGCCACAATCTACTGCCTCGTAAGCTTCTGAATAAAAAGACAGTAAGTTTGTAAGGCACGAAAAACCCTTAAGAAACCCGTGTTGTGAAAGTTTTATCAGTCTGTGTAATTCTAGATGGGCCCTTATTTTATTTGCAATTATGGATTCTAGAATCTTACCCACTGTTGACGTTAAACTTACCGGCCTATAATTATTCTTTTTAACACGCTCTCCTTTTTTAAATATTGGTACCACATCTGCCAATTTCCACTCCATGGGTACCGATCCTAATTTTATTGAATTATTAAATAATGCAGTTAGAGGACAACTAAGCTCTTCCTTGCATTCCTTTAATATTCTAGCATATATTCCATCAGGTCCCGGAGATTTATGAGCCTTTAATTTATCTATTTCTTTTATTACCTCCTCTCTCGTAATATTTATTGAACTAAGTATATTATCGGGACTGTCTCTGTAAATGGATTCTACTTCCGGAATATTTTCCAAGTTTTCATTTGTAAATACAGATAAGACATAATCATTTAAACATGTACACATCACTTATCGTCATCTGTGATATGGCCATTGGCTACTTCAATTGGTCCGACTTTTTCCTTAAATTTTGTTTGATAATGTTGATAAAACCCTTTAGGATTTTCTTTAGCTTCTCCTGCTATTCTAACTTTGTATTTTCTTTTCGACTCTCTATCTTTTTTAACTTCCCTGCTTAGCTGTATATATTGCTGCCTCACCTGCTCTTCACCTCTTTTTAGTTTCTTGTATATTCCTCTTTTAATACCTATAAGATTCTTTATTCTATTGTTCATCCATTTAGGGTCATTTTTTCTTGATCTGCAATGTTTCATGGGAATATAATCTCTCTGACTATTCTTAAGAGTCATGACAAAATTGTTATATTCCTCATCCAAATTTATATTAACTGACGGACTGCTGTTCTTTCCTGTGAGAGAATTTAATGTATTGATCTTATCTTGTGATAATCCTTGGCATGTGGTACTCAAATTTTGGGGTAATCCGCTACCTGCGACCTGACCTGTTGGTTTAACCACCCACATCTGTACCCCAGAAATCCCTTCCCATACCTCATTAGATAATTTAGTTTTTAAGCCCTCAAAGTCTCCTGCTCTAAAGTTTGGAACAATATTCTTATTTTCCTTTTTA
This sequence comes from Halocaridina rubra, assembly GCA_037179515.1. Lineage (NCBI taxonomy): Eukaryota > Metazoa > Arthropoda > Malacostraca > Decapoda > Atyidae > Halocaridina > Halocaridina rubra. Next base: position 6,202 of record JAXCGZ010010278.1, on the reverse strand, counting down.
GTTTATTTGAAAATTATGTTAAATCTAATGGAATCATGGTCACTGTTGCCCAATTTTTCACCAACTTCTAAATTTGTAACCATATTCTCTCTATTACTAAGAACTAAATCTAGTGTATTCACCCCCCGTGTTGCTTCAAGTACATTCTGAGAAAGGAAATTGTCTTCTACTACTTCCAAAAACTCCTTAGAGCTACTATCACCTGTTATGGTTTCCCAGTTAATATGTCTAAAATTAAAATCGCCTACAATGCAAACTCTATTTGACCTGGTCACTTTAGAAATTTCATCGTATATAACTTGCGACTCCATATCGTCTAGATCAGGTGGTCTGTAGACTACTCCTACAACTAGACTTTCTATATTATTTTTAATTTCAACCAATAAGGTTTCTGAATTTAGATTTGTCTTAATTCCAGACTTAATGCAGCTTCTGAGGCTATCTTTAATATACATAATTACCCCTCCCCCTCTTCTATCTGCACTACGATCAGCATTATAAAGTTTATATCCTGTAATTATGTACTCAGCTTAAAGGTGTTTGCTTTCTAAATTAATCCAACTTTCACTAATGCATATTATATCCGGTCTCTCACTACATACTATGGCTCTCAGTTCTTCTATCTTGTTACCTAAACTACGGCTATTTGTATAATATACTTTTACACTTTCTCTAGCTTTACCCTTCTTGTGGCTATTCTTTTTGTTAATATTTGTTCTATGTGACAAATGGTTCTTATCCTTAGACTCCCAGTTATTTGACCCACTTTTACTGAATCCTTGATGACTAATTTCTCTGCACAAGTATTATTCATCTCATTATTTGTGTCTAACAAAACCCCCCTACCTCTCTGTCTATCATACCAGCCAATACCGAGACACCTGAATTAGAAAGATGCACTCCATCCCTTGCATACATATGCTTTACAGGAAGATCTAAATAGATTATCTGAATGGTCGGACAAATGGCAAATGGAATTTAATGTTGAAAAATGTAAAGTAGTTAAAATGGGTACTATAAAAGACAATACTAGTTATAAGCTAAATAACCATGAAATCATGAGTTCTCAGTGTGAAAGGGATTTGGGAGTTCTTGTGAGTAGTGCTCTTAAGCCAAGAGAGCAATGCACAGCAGTCAGAAATAAAGCCAACAGAATTTTAGGATTTATCTCAAGAAGCGTTAGCAATACGACAGAAAAAGTTATTTTGCAGCTCTATCTTGCATTAGTTAGGCCCCATTTAGATTATGCTGTGCAATTCTGGTCACCCTATTATAAAATGGAAATTGAATCCTTGGAGAGAGTGCAGCGAAGAATGACCAAGATGATACACAATATCAGAAATCTACCATATGAGGACAGATTAAAAAAACTTAATCTACATTCTCTAGAGAGGCGAAGATTTAGGGGGGATATGATTGAAGTGTATAAATGGTTTAAAGGGATTAACAAGGGAGATATTAATAAAGTTTTAAAAATTCATGATCAAACCAGAACTCGTAATAATGGATTTAAGCATGATAAATTTAGGTTTAGAAGGGAAATTGGTAAAAATTGGTTTGGTAATAGAGTAGCTGATGCATGGAACAAGCTTCCTAGTATGATAGTAAATGCCAATACCTTAGACACCTTCAAATGTAGATTAGATAGACATATGACAGAGGTAGGGTGGGTATGAATAGGTTAGTGCTTATTAGAAAAATCATAAAAAGAAAAATAGAATAAATAAGTAGAGTAGAATAGAATAGGTTAGACATGCTGAAAATACAATTCAAAAATGGAACTGCCTCGTGTGTGTCAGTAGGCATGTTGCAGTGTCCTCTATTCTTATGTTCTTATAAGAACATAAGAACATAAGAACAGAGGACACTGCAACATGCCTACTGGCACACACGAGGCAACTCCATTTTTGAATTGTATTTTCAGCATGTCTAACCTATTCTATTCTACTCTACTTATTTATTCTATTTTTCTGTTTATGATTTTTCTAATAAGCACTAACCTATTCATACCCACCCTACATCTGTCATATGTCTATCTAATCTACATTTGAAGGTGTCTAAGGTATTGGCATTTACTATCCTACTAGGAAGCTTGTTCCATGCATCAGCTACTCTATTACCAAACCAATTTTTACCAATTTCCCTTCTGAACCTAAATTTATCAAGCTTAAATCCATTATTACGAGTTCTGGTTTGATCATGAAATTTTAAAACTTTATTAATATCTCCCTTGTTAATCCCTTTAAACCATTTATACACTTCAATCATATCCCCCCTAACTCTTCGCCTCTCTAGAGAATGTAGATTAAGTTTTTTTAATCTGTCCTCATATGGTAGATTTCTGATACTGTGTATCATCTTGGTCATTCTTCGCTGCACTCTCTCCAAGGATTCAATTTCCATTCTAAAATAGGGTGACCAGAATTGCACAGCATAATCTAAATGGGGCCTAACTAATGCAAGATAGAGCTGCAAAATAACTTTTTCCGTCCTATTGCTAACGCTTCTTGAGATAAATACTAAAATTCTGTTTGCTTTATTTCTGACTGCTGTGCATTGCTCTCTTGGCTTAAGACTACTACTCACAAGAACTCCCAAATCCCTTTCACACTGAGAACTCATGATTTCATGGTTATTTAGCTTATAACTAGTATTGTCTTTTATAGTACCCATTTTAACTACTTTACATTTTTACAACATTAAATTCCATTTGCCATTTGTCCGACCATTCAGATAATCTATTTAGATCTTCCTGTAAAGCATGAATGTCTTCTTTTCCATTTATAGTTCTACCTATTTTAGTGTCGTCTGCGAATTTACTTAGGTTACTACTGATATCCGAATCCAGATCATTTAGATATACGATGAATAATAGGGGACCCAGTACCGAGCCTTGTGGTACCCCGCTAGTAACCGAGCCCCACTCTAATTTCTCTCCATTTATGCAAACCCTCTGTTTTCTGTCTTTTAACCATTGTTTGATCCATCTGAGAACAGCTCCTCCTATACCATGAGCTTCCAGCTTTTTAACTAATCTTTTGTGAGGAACTCTATCAAAAGCTTTGCTAAAATCTAGATATATTGTATCATATTCTTTGCCACAATCTACTGCCTCGTAAACTTCTGAATAAAAAGACAGCAAGTTTGTAAGGCACGAAAAACCCTTAAGAAACCCGTGTTGTGAAAGTTTTATCAGTCTGTGTAATTCTAGATGTGCCCTTATTTTATTTGCAATTATGGATTCTAGAATCTTACCCACTGTTGACGTTAAACTTACCGGCCTATAATTATTCTTTTTAACTCGTTCTCCTTTTTTAAATATTGGTACCACATCTGCCAATTTCCACTCCATGGGTACCGATCCTAATTTTATTGAATTATTAAATAATGCAGTTAGAGAACAACTAAGCTCTTCCTTGCATTCCTTTAATATTCTAGCATATATTCCATCAGGTCCCGGAGATTTATGAGCCTTTAATTTATCTATTTCTTTTATTACCTCCTCTCTCGTAATATTTATTGAACTAAGTATTTTATCGGGACTGTCTCTGTAAATGGATTCTACTTCCGGAATATTATCCAAGTTTTCATTGGTAAATACAGATAAGAAATAATCATTTAAACATGTACACATCACTTTATCGTCATCTGTGATATGGCCATTGGCTACTTCAATTGGTCCGACTTTTTCCTTAAATTTTGTTTGATAATGTTGATAAAACCCTTTAGGATTTTCTTTAGCTTCTCCTGCTATTCTAACTTCGTATTTTCTTTTCGACTCTCTAACTATCTTTTTTACTTCCCTGTTTAACTGTATATATTGCTGCCTCACCTGCTCTTCACCTCTTTTTAGTTTCCTGTATATTCCTCTTTTAATATCTATAAGATTCTTTATTCTATTGTTCATCCATTTAGGGTCATTTTTTCTTGATCTGCAATGTTTCATGGGAATATAGTCTCTCTGACTATTCTTATTAGTCATGACAAAATTGTTATATTCCTCATCCAAATTTATATTAACTGACGGACTGCTGTTCTTTCCTGTGAGAGAATTTAATGTATTGATCTTATCTTGTGATAATCCTTGGCATGTGGTACTCAAATTTTGGGGTAATCCGCTACCTGCGACCTGACCTGCTGGATTAACTACCCACATCTGTACCCCAGAAATCCCTTCCCATACCTCATTAGATAATTTAGTTTTTAAGCCCTCAAAATCTCCTGCTCTAAAGTTTGGAACAATATTCTTATTTTCCTTTATAGTTTCTTTGAAAATAATGTTAAATCTAATGGAATCATGGTCACTGTTGCCCAATTTTTCACCAACTTCTAAATTTGTAACCATATTCTCTCTATTACTAAGAACTAAATCTAGTGTATTCACCCCCCGTGTTGCTTCAATTAAATGCTGAGAAAGGAAATTGTCTTCTACTACTTCCAAAAACTCCTTAGAGCTACTATCACCTGTTATGGTTTCCCAGTTAATATGTCTAAAATTAAAATCGCCTACAATGCAAACTCTATTTGACCTGGTCACTTTAGAAATTTCATCATATATAACTTGCGACTCTATATTGTCTAGATCAGGTGGTCTGTAGACTACTCCTACAACTAGACTTTCTATATTATTTTTAATTTCAACCCATAAGGTTTCTGAATTTAGATTTGTCTTAATTCCAGACTTAATGCAGCTTCTGAGGCTATCTTTAATATACATAATTACCCCTCCCCCTCTTTTATCTGCACTACGATCAGCATCATAAAGTTTATATCCTGTAATGATGTACTCAGATTTAAGGTGTTTGCTTTTTAAATTAATCCAACTTTCACTAATGCATATTATATCCGGTCTCTCACTACATACTATGGCTCTCAGTTCTTCTATCTTGTTACCTAAACTACGGCTATTTGTATAATATACTTTTAAACTTTCTCTAGCTTCACCCTTCTTGTGGCTATTCTTTTTGTTAATATTTGTTCTATGTAACAAATGGTTCTTATCCTTAGACTCCCAGTTATTTGACCCACTATTTACTGAATCCTTGATGACTAATTTCTCTGCACAAGTATTAATCATTTCATTATTTGTGTCTAACAAAACCCCCCTACCTCTCTGTATATCATACCAGCCAATAACGAGACACCTGAATTAGAAAGATGCACTCCATCTCTTGCATACATATGCTTACGACTAGTGAAGTGATCCCACCCGTCTATAAAACCTATATTATTCTCCCGACAGAAGACTTTCATCCTAGCATTTACTCCTATAGCTCGAGACCACCACTCTGAACTTTGGCTAAGCCTAGGGAGAATACCACACATCACAGGAACTGCACCCCTTTTCCTGATCTTATCCAGGGCTTGTCTATACAACCTAATCAGCTCTTCACTTCTACCATCCTGCACGTCATTTCCCCCCGCTATCAAACAAACAACATCTTTTTTCTCAATCCAGCTATTTATTGACTCACCCACCTTCTTCATACCTGCTCCAGGAAAAAAAATATTTTCCTCTAACTTTATGCCTGAGTTTCCTGTCTACATATCTGCATAGTGAATCCCCTACAATTATCAAAGAACGAGACTTATCCGGAGGATGGGTTACTCCGACCGTGGGAGACTTATGTTCTTAAGAGATTATGAAACTTAAGCAAAATTCATTCTTTAATGTTGTAAATGAAATATTATTTTTAATTTTATTACTGCATATAGATATAAAAGATTTTGAAAGACTTCTCTAGAGTTAATTATTGTTAATTGCTATCATTGTCATGAAATTATAATTACAATTGAGCTAATTTAGATAACTGAGCTTCTTAGAGCTCATGTTTTGAGCTTAAAATTTAAAAATAATGATACTTAAGTCCTTTTAAGTCTTTTATTAAGAAAGGATAGTCGTAATTTTGTTGACAGTAGTAGAGATAAATAAAAAAAAAATAAAAAAATTCTCTTGAGATATCAGCTTTTGTGTAAAATATTGTTAATTTACAATTCTTGTTAAGCTTCCAAGAGTTTCATGTTTTATTAAATATACTTATCACATATGATTGTAGTATTTTGTTTTAATTTCATCAGAGGTGTGTTGACTTATAGCGAGTGTGGGCTTCTACTCAACCCTCTGATTTACAGAAAGAAAAAAGATTGCCATAATAGACAAGTTTAGTTCCTGGGTTCAGTTTAGTTCCTGGGTTCATCCAGT
>JAXCGZ010010277.1:30000-38124 GCA_037179515.1 Halocaridina rubra | reverse complement strand
CTGACTGCACCATGAAGGTCTGGAAGAACTAAAACACTTCTCTGCTGACTGCTGGAGCTAGGGAATAAACGCACTCTACTGAATATCCTTGTTCTATTGTCATTTGGAAGCGATCTTTTTTATTTTTCCATTTTTATCTTTACCCTAAGAAACAACTATTTTGTGTCTGAGCAGGTAGCAAATCTTCACTCATCTAAAACAAAATCTTATCAGAGACACCTGACTGACGGAAGAACCATCGTTCATTTTAATCTACTTACATACAAGGACCATAATTCCCCTCTTAAAGGGGCTGGCTGAGTCAATCCATACCCCTTGTCTCCTTTGTCACACTTCATGCTAGCAGACCAGTTGCCAAACTCCATCCTGATAATCTATCTATCTATCTATCTATCTATCTGTCTATCTATCTATATATATATATATATATATATATATATATATATATATGTATATATATATATATATATATATATATATGTATATATATATATATATATATATATATATATATATATATATATATATAGATATATATATATATATATATTTATACACACACATATATATATATATATATATATATATATATATATATATATATATATATATATATATATATATATATATATATATATATATATATGTATATATACAGTATATATATATATATATATATATATATATATATATATATATATATATATATATATATATATATATATATATATATATATGCAAAAGGAAAATAATCCCCCACGTAAAGGGGGTTGCCTAAGTCAAAGCACGAACTTTTCTTACGTTTCTTTGACTCGATGCTTACGTGTTCATCAATTTTTCACCAACTTGCTATCAATTATCCCCCCCTTTTTTTTGTCTTACTCTTTTTTCATCTATGCACGTTCGAAGACCAGGGTTCTGGTTTCGTTTTCCCTGCCAGAACCCTTTTGTAGACTTTGACTCCTTTTGTTGGAAAAACGGCGGGGAAGATTCCCAGTCCCTTCGCTGCCCATTTAGATAACTTACGACCTGCAGGGGAACAAAAAGGTGGTATCATAGTCTCCCGCCCAGGAGAAGAAAAAGAAGATATTGCATATGAAGAGAAATAGAGAGAGTGAACTTTTGAGCCCTGAGGCTAATTTTTTTCCGAGTAGGAGTTTTTGAATGTATTATTGCGTTTGCCGGGCGAATGAATACATGAATACTATCTGCAAGTATTACCGATCATCGAGTTTTTGCTTGGAGTAAGAAGTGTGCTGTTAAGATTGTGTGTTTATGTGTGTGATTGGTATTAGAAAGATGGAACTATTTAAAATTTTTAATTTCTGTTACACCTTTTGGTATTTATCTTCTTCTTCTTCTTCTTCTTCTTCTTTCTTCTTCTTCTTCTTCTTTTTCTTCTTTTTCTTTCTTTTTCTTCTTTTTCTTCTTTTTCTTCTTTTTCTTCTTCTTTTTCTTCTTTTTTCTTCTTTTTCTTCTTCTTCTTTTTCTTCTTCTTCTTTTTTCTTCTTCTTCCTCTTTCTTTTTCTTCTTCTTTTTCTTCTTCTTCTTTTTCTTCTTCTTCTTTTTCTTCTTCGTCTTTTTCTTCTTCTTTTTCTTCTTCTTCTTCTTCTTCTTCTTCTTCTTCTTCTTCTTCTTCTTCTTCTTCGTCTTCCTTCTTCTTCCTTCTTCTTCCTTCTTTCTTCTTCTTTCTTCTTCCTTAGAAAATGAATAGATAAATATAAATTTTTATAGTAATCGCTAAGATACACCGTTATTTCCCTTTATATCTTGTTGTCCAAATATGTATATGCACAAGATTCACGTCCTCCGAATGAAGAAGTCATATATATATATATATATATATATATATATATATATATATATATATATATATATATATATATATATATAGAATCTGCAGCATGCATAGCGATCTACAAATAGTCCCGTATGCCTGTATTTCTTAATGAAAATCAGTCGTTCTTTTTTAAAAACTAATATGTTTTTTTTTATAAGCAATAGTAAGTACATTTGTATTTGTTTTTGTGTTATTGGTCGTATCAGTATCCTATATGGGCATTGCATCTGCAGTATATGAGGTACGTATTGTATATCTATTCAAAAGGAAGTAATTGCTCACAACAAATTCATTTTTTGTTTATTAAAGGGAACAGAACTTCTGTGTAGGAGTTTAAGCAGCAAAAGAGGAAATACGGTATTATTTTTCATACCGTGTACAAACATTAATGCTCATTATACTTCAGTTATATATTGGTTAGCTTATTTTTTTTATATGAGTACTTATTAGTTAATTTACCTACATTTTTGCGATTCAGTGAGATTTATGAAACTCAGTGTTTTGGGGATGTTTAAAGCAGAGAATAAGATAGAGTTCATCACATGTTTACGCTGTCAGTAATACAGTCAATTATGTTCTCGCAACTCCCCGTCTCCAGGTCGGTTTCATTTTTTAGTTCTCTGACACTTTATCAAATATCTACCTAAAACTGTGAAATCAATAATTGTTTCCTGTTTCCTTGCTTAGGGAATTCCAAGTATCAATTAACCTTATTTAAAAAAAAAATACTTGCAAAGTTTTCTTACGAAGCTTCAAACTGTGACCTCAAGTGTGTGTGTGTGTGTGTGTGTGTGAAAAGTTATTAATTTCGGATTCTTTCCCTCGCTGTTATTCTTCCCAATTATGGGCTTAATTCTCAAAGTACTTCGTTTTATCAGTCCCTCAAGCCAGTGTAAGACCCTCTCGCAAAGACGGAGATTTCTTAGGTCAGGTGAGGTCAGTGGGTCAGGAGTCAACAACTGCCATGACTTGTAATGTTCAGGGCTCTCCTCCGCCAGCTGTCAGGTTAGTTTTGTTTTCCTCTTCTTCTTGACATCGAAATCAAGAGACAAAATATACACGCGCTACAGATTTCGATCAGTATTTCTTGATGAAGTACCTCCTCCTCCTCCCTCCTCCTCCTCTCCTCCTCCTCCTCCTCCTCCTCCTCCTCCTCCTCCTCCTCCTCCTCTCCTCCTCCTCCTCCTCCTCTCCTCCTCCTCCTCTCCTCCTCCCCTCCTCCTCCTCCTCCTCCTCCTCCTCCTCCTCCTCCTCCTCCTCCTCCTCCTCCTCCTTTTCTTCTCTTCTTCTTCTTCTTTGTAATGGCACAATACTGGGGTGCTTAGCTTACATAACTTTTCTGTATTACCAGTATAACTCTTCCTTCTGAAAAACTTATTTATCCAAAGCAAGGTGTAAAATTTTGTCAGCTTACATAAATTTAATCATATTTATAACATTTTCTTTTTTTTATCAGTTCCATTGATCATTAATATGCAGTTATTGATTATTACCATCCATTCTTGTTTGTTCGCATGTAAACGCTTTAATTACAAGAAAATAAAAAAAAAATAATAATTTAAAACGCCCTTCAAAACTTTTAGACTAACCTAGTCTAATTTTATATCCAATCCGGACTCCCGTTGTAACATCTGGGTAGGTTAGTTTAGACTAGTCGACAATGACCGAAGTGCTCAAAAGTACACAATTACCGAAAATAATATTTATTCCGTCAGGTTCTCGGAACCTCGGAGGAATACCATTCTTTTCCACAAGGTCTACTTACAAACGCGCCCCGTCACGGGCTAAGGTTAGTAAGGGCATAAAACTCAGGGTAACGATTACATCTACCAAAACAAGTCCTTAGCAAGAAGGCAACCGTCCTAGCCCTTAGTTGAAAAGGGAGTTCGTGACGTAAAACCGAAACCAAGGTCTACCTACCAAACTTGAGTAACCGTTACTGAACGCCGAGCTAGGCCATCTTCAATTCGTACATTCAATGGATATAGTAAAACTCTCTGTTCCTGTGTCAGTATTAGCCTGAATCCACACCAGAGAGGATGTTGGGTTTTCTCTTGCTAATATAGGCTAGTGAGATGACTGTTCATAAAACTAAGCTACAGTGTTAATAAAAGCTACTTTGTTTATTGGTACATCTGTAATAATCTTTCTCGATAAATATATATATATATATATATATATATATATATATATATATATATATATATATATATATATATATATATATTACCAATTCTGCAACCTAGTGCTCCATCCCACTTTTTGTGTGAATTCACAATTTTCTCATATTTAAAGTTTAATTTACTCTATTTACTATACTTTTATACCTTGTTGGATCAATAAAGAACCCAGTTCGACAATGAGACCACGTGTTAAGGATGCAGGTATTCGCTTTTTGGAAGGATTTGTTGATCTAGGACATGCCACCTCACTGGTTTGTGATGTTCAAGCTCATCCTGCCCCCTCATACAGGTCGGTTTGTGTATTCAACCGTGAAATTCATGTTTCTTTGAAGTCAAAGTTCTTTGTTTTGTGCTAAGGATATTTTCTTATTAATAACTTCATTTGTTTTTAGTAGTCTTTGGTTGGAAATCGAACCTCAGACCTGTAGAACAGGAGTCACAAAGCCTAGGACTCATGTTCTACAGGTTCCAGGGTCTACTTACGAATCGTTGGAGAAAAATTATATGCAAGTATTAAGAAAATGCGTGAAAGCTGTTCTGTTATTATTATTATTATTATTATTATTATTATTATTATTATTATTATTATTATTATTATTATTATTATTATTATTATTGTTGTTGTTGTTATTCCAAGCAGTGCTACCACTACTGTGTTATAAAAGAATCTTAAATGCGATAAACAATGTAATGATTATCGTTAGCAAAACAAAATTTCATTTCTCCTCCCCAAATTGTGCTTTAGAATCTATTATATTATATAATAGAGAAGGCTCAAGAACATTCAGGCCTCACCAGAAAATGGGACTCACTCACACAAACACACACACACACACACACACACACACACACACTAGTCAAGCATATAACTCGAGTAATTGTCAGTGTTGCTTCGAAATAAAATTCTTTGCCAGAACCACAAGCGAGCGCCGCACCAAGGATCCGGGAGTGGCCAATTCCATCTTCAGTATTAAGAGGATCCTCTCTTTCTCTCTCTTGTAATCTTCAAGGTTTTCCTATTCCTGATTACAGGTATATTATACTTTGCTTTTATCAGATATAGAACAAAGTAGATTAAGGCCCGATTTCTTAAACAGTGTAAACCTAGGATACCATATTGTTAGTTAGCTAGACACACAAATGGATTTCATAAACGCATCTGACGCGGCTCTGTGTATGGCTAGGATCCCTTACGGGATCCTAGCCAAACACAGTACCGCGTCAGATGCGTTTATGAAACTCATTTGTGTATGTCTAGCTAACTTAACAGTATGGTATCCTAGGTTTACACTATTTAAAAAATCGGGCCTAAATCTAGAATATTTTCTCATCCATGCGAAAAATGGAATAAAGATATTAATAATATACCTATTTAGAACCTCTGTAAATAAGAGGTAAATGTGATATAGTTATACTTGTATAGTGGATTATATCATCATTTTAAATATGCCTTATTGTAATCTCAGTTAGCAGTCCATAGTAAAACACGATAAGATTTTACAAGTTTGTAAAAAATGCTGTTTAGGAAGATCACTTATCCAATAGAAATAATATTGGTAGATTAGAACTGTTCATCACATTAAAAAAAAAAAGTTCAATGATAATTAAGAAAAATATAAAAATATTTTTCAAAGTGTTTTTACATGACCGATAGTCAGGATACATGAGTTGTGCCTATTGGCCCCTCCTTCATCCAAGCTGTACCCAATGGGAACGAAGATGTACCCTCAACAGTCGTGCATAGGGAGAGTATGATCATTGTTCTTATCCTGTTGGCTGTCCCTTAAGAATAGGTGGAACTTAAATGCACACGCACCACCACTTGACCATAATTATTTATGAAATATAATTCTTTTAAATTTCACTTTCATTACTTACTTTTTATTTTTTATTTCAAATTGGTGGACAAAAATGTTTTGAAGAGGCTTTTTTGTTTCATGGAGGGTATTATTATTATTATTATTATTATTATTATTATTATTATTATTATTATAATTATTATTATTATAATTATAATTATTATTATTATTATTATTATTATTATTATTATTATTATTATTATTATTATTATTATTATTATAAGAAAAAGAAGAAAATTAAAAATATACAAAGTATCCCCATAAGAGATCAATTGCAGAATACGCACCTTACGTCAATTTAAGTGTTCATCTGGGATTAAGGCAAGAGGCAGATGTTTATTGCTGGAGTGAGGCATATGTTAGGTAACCTGACCTAAGCTGACCTAACCGAGAAATAGATATTATATTCAACAGTGAACACTGGTGCTTCACCTCGAATTGAGGTTCATGAAGTGCTTAATCTTGGATTGATCCTAAATTAATTATGCTTTCGTTCCTTTACGCGACACCAACCGTGAATTTGTCATAATTTCTCTCTCTCTCTCTCTCTCTCTCTCTCTCTCTCTCTCTCTCTCTCTCTCTCTCTCTCTCTCTCTCTCTCTCTCTCTCTCTCCTCTCTCTCTCTCTCTCTCTCTCTCTCTCTCTCTCTCTCTCTCTCTCTCTCTCTCTGTTGTATACTTTTTGGAATGAAGTTTTATTATTATTATTATTATTATTATTATTATTATTATTATTATTATTATTATTATTATATTTTTTCTCATTAACATGAAATAATAATAATAATAATAATAATAATAATAATAATAATAATAATAATAATAATAATAAAGAAATAAATAAATAAGTAAACAAACAAACAATAATCATATATACATTAGATCCGTTTTTATCAGGTCTGTCCCTTCTTGCTCAAGGGAGCAGTGGTGCTGTGGTTTGGTATAATTGAATTTGCATATATATATATGGGTGGAGGGCGAGTTCTTTTTTACTCGTTTGGAAGGAGTATATTTTTACCTACCCCACTTTATCTTTCTGACACCAGGGGGCTTTGGGAACGAATTTTGGTATGTGTGATAATACTTGTTTCTTTTATCATTTATTTTCAGTTTTTATTTTGTTTTTTATTGTGATGTTGGTGAGATTTTTTTTTTCATTAATTTCCATTTTTTAGTAATTTATTATTAAGATTTTAAGTCTTTTTATCCTTTTTTTTATGAGTGTGACACTGGGACAGACAAAAAGCCGCCCTCATCAATAAAGGCCCGGGCACGAGAAAATACCAAGACGAAGGAAAAGAAAAATGTCAAGGACAAGGCAGAGATGAGGTAATGTCACACAAAGAAAAACGACAGACCGAAAAAAAACAGTCAAAGCACAGAGGACTCAGAGATATGGACGACTAGGCCTTGAGATGACGATAGATCTGCTGTGTGAAGGATGAAAGGTCTTAAAAATTAGGAAAGACAGAAGGAGGAAGAGAGTTCCAGAGTCTGGAGGTAAATGGGAAGAAGCAGTTGCTGCACCGACCAATCTTGGAGCTACAAATCTCCGCACTATATCTGTGATATGAGGTCGCTTGGCAAGTGTTGCTTGGCCTCGGCAGTGGGGGAGGGATGCAACTCGCCAACTCATCAGAGCAGCGATTGAAATAGTAGCGATAAAAAAGAGAAAGGGAAGATACCTTAAGGCAAAGAGAGAGAGAATTCAGATTAGAAGAAAGAGAATGATCATTAATGAGTCTGACTGCCTTTGATATAATCCTATCAAGGAGATTAGTATAAGAAGAAGCACCCCAGATATGTGAGCAGTATTCTAAGCAGGGATGGATAAGACCTTAATAAATTTTAAGTAACTGTAAAGAGGAAAAGTAAAGATGAAATCAAAACAAAACCCCCAATTTTTTGGATGAAGATTTAGAAATTTGGATTATGCAATTCCTCCAAGAGAAGTTAGAGGCTATATGGATTCCTAATATGTTGATAGAATTAAGATGGTAAATTTCGTTAGTTTCGAAGACAATAGGGTTATCAGGAGGAGAAGATAAAAAGATAGCCAGAAACTGTCTTGGAGGCACTGAATTTCACTAAATTTTGAGTGCCCCCAGACTGATTATGAGTAGCAGATGAAGACTTGAGATTTTTAGGCAGAGGAAAAGTGAAGGGTAGATTCATCATCAAAGGCATGGAGAGGAGAGGAAGCTGGGGATTGTAGAAGATCATTGATGAAGAAAGGAACAGAA
>JAXCGZ010010277.1:0-25000 GCA_037179515.1 Halocaridina rubra | reverse complement strand
AAGCGTGGTGACCTTGAGTGCGCGCCATTTACCCCATTTAAAATGTCATCACTGGAGAGGGGTTAGTATAGGACTGAAAATAATTAAAGGGGAAAAACACGTAAATGAAGTAGAGAAAGAGGTAAAAAGAGAGGGGCGAACCCTATTCCTATTTTAGTTGAGGGGAGGGAGACGGGTACACACGACGTAGCTTTATGGGTAGGCGGATGTACGATGTGTTACAAACTAGAATGAGAATCTCTTCTTTGCTCTCACTCTCACTCTCTATCCGAGAGAGAGAGAGAGAGAACGAACACGTGCGTATCGATCCCACACTAGCTCTTGTCAATGTTAAAGGGGAAAGATCGTTGCAAGTGTGAGCGGTCATCGGCTTCACAAGGCCAGCTGTTGTTGTTCTCGTTATTTCCCATTACTGAGCGACTCTACCCTTAAATTTCATTTTCAAGGCATTTTAGGTTTTATTTTTTGCTCTTTTATTATGTTATTTAATCAAATATTGCTTATATGTTGATTTGAGGTTATTTCAATCATTTCGTTGTCTGTTTTCAGCTGTTAGATGTCTTCATTTTTTGTTTGTTTGAGGTTCTCGTGTTTGTGAGGAACGTGTTCTATTTTTACCAACTTGCCATTGATTTTTTTTTAGTTTACCCTGAAGAAATCGTGCAGTTTTCAAAGATTTTATTTGTTGTTTATTGAACGGGTGGATATACTAAGCACTTCGTTGAAATTTGTACGGGATGGTGATTGTATATAATGATAGCTAACAGGTTTACATCAGGTAAAGATTACCAACCCCCAGTACAGTAAATAATCCCGTAAATTGTTATCTTAAGTCAGCTAGGTTAGGTTAGACATTAACCTAACCGAACTTAACCTAACAATTTACTATGGTATTTAATGTATTGGATCAGCTAATCTTTTCCTGATAATTTTTTTTTCGTTGATAAGAGTAGTATACGAAAATGTTCTCTCTCTCTCTCTCTCTCTCTCTCTCTCTCTCTCTCTCTCTCTCTCTCTCTCTCTCTCTCTCTCTCTCTCTCTCTCTCTCTCTCTCTCTCTCTCTCTCTCTCTCTCTCTCTCTCTCTCTCTCTCTCTCACACACACACACACACAAATACGTGTTATTTTTAAATCGTTCGGACGATGAACGTAGATGATTATTTTTGTGAATTTAATTATCATTATCTGAATCTCTTTCCTTCATTTCTTTGTACATGTGAGTGGATGTTTATATGTTTTAATTAAAATAAAAAGATATATTGCCGGCGAAATCTTATAATCATTTATTTCATTGGCTAATATTTCATGTGTTCGATTTGATTATATTGAGTTAATTTTGATGGTCTCAGGCTCCGTGTTTCAGCTCTGTACAGGTGAGTAGATATTAATTTATATATATTTTTCTTAAAAAAGGCAAGTTATATTGCCTGTAGAGGTTTTAATTATATTATTAAACACTTTGTATTCATATTACTATGGGTAATTATATTAGATTGATCAGAGGTTCACATTTTTATTTCTTTTTGCACGTGGGTGGATGCTTTTTTACCAGTCTTCTTCATTAAAAGAAACTAGTTATATTACCGGTGGAAGTTTCTGTTTTGCTTAATCAGCAGTTTTTAATGTTTTAATTTTATTATAGTGGATTTCAATGTGGTTTGAGGCTCCATGTTTCTTATCTTTGTAAAAGTGAGTGGAAATAACCATATTACTGGTGGGAAGAATATAATTATTTGTTTGAATCAGATCCAAGTAGTCATGGCCCTCCAAGGATATCAGGGGATCGTTTACAGGAACTTTCAGGTGAAGTCAGTCACAGCCTGGCTGTATTATGCCCCGCCCAGGCATATCCTCTCCCACAATACAGGTAAAATGCCCTTTAGGTCAAATCTTATTTATTTAGTTCTGAACTAACCAATTTTCACAGAGTTCTACACTTGCAAAAGCTAAATTGTCTTTTTTTCCTGGGTATACAAGATTGTAACGACCAAGGTCCGATTTCTTAAACAGTGTAAACCTAGGATACCATATTGTTAGTTAACAGGACACACACAAATGGATTTCATAAACGCATCTGATGCGGTTCTGTGTATGGCTAGGATCCCAAGTGGGAGCATAGCCATACACAGAACCGAATCAGATGCATTTATGAAATCCCTTTGTATTTATCTAGCTAATTAACAATATTGTATCCTAGGTTTACACTGTTTAAGAAATCGGGCCCAAGTCTATCTTAAATACGCATTCAAATTTATCTTCATAAGCCGGATTTGTGACCGGGTATATTTAAAACACTTATACACCAACGGTAAGTTGAGTCTCTTTAAGTATTGTCTGTAATTGAGTCGCTCTTGTTTTGCATGTTGATAATGAACGTGTCCTGGAATCATAAAAGGTGAGCATATCAGTATATTTGTCGAAATGTAAATATGTAAAATACTGAGATTTGTAATTATAGAATAATTCCAGTAATATTACTGATAGTGAAGTCCCATTAAAATGGGATTTCATTATTATTTTTTTAGTGGTTAATCTTCCTTACGACTCTCTTTACCCGGTATGTGCAGAATGCGAAGCCTGATCAGCTCATAGGTTCCTCATAAACTGTTCTTATGAAACATAGTGACGAAACACAATTCAATACATTACAAATGTTTTCTCTGGCTGTCTTCCTTTATATGATATTTCTTGAGGTTATTTGTCATAGCAGAAATATTTGAATTTATTTTATATACAGTTCTGTATACAGATACATGTCCTATATATGATTAAGAAACACATTATTTACTCAGGTATTGTAAATTATTATGTACAGTATCTAAGCCAAGAAAATGTTCTCTAAGCAAAAATAATTAATACTTGCACCATATTATTATTATTATCATAATTATGATGATGCTTATCTCTTAATCTATTAGGTAAGACTAATGGTAATCACCGTTGATTACTTTATTATTATTATTATTATTATTATTATAATAATAATAATAATAATTATTATTATTATTATTATTATTATTATTATTATTGTTATTATTAATTCAGACTCCTTGACCCTTTACATTGCTATGTCTTTTTTTTTTTTTATTACATTGATGTTTTTTAACACACCATCTAATGTTAGATCCAAAAAGCCAAGTACCACCTAGAGTGACTCGTACTCGAGTTCCTGAAGTCACTCTCGAAAATATGGCATCTGCATCTCTCTTCTGTCCAGCTCAATCCCATCCCGTACCTCAATATACGTAAGAATTATAAGCTCTTCCAAGTGGAATTTTGCAATATCTATAAGCACGTTGCTGTGGTGTTTTGCGATAAATTTCAGATAATTCTTCATTCTCTGAATGTTTACCAGCCACCATTGCTTTTGCTATCAATATAAGAGTGTCGTTTGAACCGAATTCTACCTGACACAGTAGGAGTCTTTGCGAATACATGGTTGAACTTCAGGATTATTGTCATGTTATGCAAGTATTTGGTTATTGCAGCATGTTGTTGGAGAACAAGGTCCTTATTAAGGATAAATACTGGTTTTGCACATTCATAAGTTTTTCTTAAAACATTCAGGCTCAGTTGTATCATATCGTAAGAAATGGAAAGAAGACACTTTAAGACATTTATTCAAGTTTTGTTTGACTTTTGCCTTCTCCCTCTTCCCCCAACTTATGGTGCAAAAAGAACCCAAAAGTCAGGTACCGCCAAGGGTTACAGGAAGCCGACTATCAGAGGTTACTCTTGGATCTTCTGTTTCAGCATCACTGTTTTGTTCAGCACAAGCTTTCCCTCTTCCTGCCTTCACATAAGAAATAACATTGCTTCCAGTTTGCAATATCAAGGACTGGAAAAGAATATTACAGATTTTAGGGAAGTTGTTTCTATATTAACCAGAAAAAAAGCATTTTTAAAGTGCTTGACTTTATTCAAAAGGGAAATATAAAAAAAAAATCAAGTGTATTACGGATCCTGACATCTCAAGAAGAGATAAAATTCAATGAATAAATGAAAATAAAAACAAAGCAGCAAGATTTTTAGTCTGACGCTGTTCTGTTCTGGAAATAAGAAAGAAATATTATACACTTGAGGCATAAAAACTTCAAAGTTAATTTAATTCTTTTATTCTTAAAGGAATTGAAATAGAATAGAGCAAATGGACTTAATTAATACAGGCTCCTGTTTCGATATGGTTCTGTCATATAGGAAATACATTCCCAACTTTTTTTTTTTTAATTTTATTAATTTTTAATGCTTTTGAATTATATATAGTGCCAGCAGGCAACATAGGACCCAAACAGACAGGGAGTGACCTTTCTAGGGTTACTAACTTCAAGGGGTCAGCTCTCTCCTTGATTTGTCCTCTTCAAGGGTATCCACTTCCTTCCAAATGGTAGGTGTTACATGTGAGGATTTATAAAGGGCAGGCCTTCCTTTGATTTATTATTTTAAAAAAGAATTATTCATACGAGTGGGCCTATGTATTTAATTTTTATTCTATTTACTATAAATCTAAAAAGAGTTGGAATAATATTAAAAGAGCTAATACATTTGAATTCTGTCACTTCCTTTGCCATGCCATGAAAACTTTAATGCAGTGGCGCCTCTAGTAGTCGGGTGTGGTGTCAGTATCACATCGTCTGCTGGTTGGAGAGTGAGAGAGATTATATAAATTATTTGACATAACTGTGGCTGTTTATATGTAAACAGTTTTTCTTTTTTACTGATATATGATTATTTTTGTGTCATTCTTTGGCAATGAGGTTCATAATGGAGAAGTTTATATTCTACTTATGGACTTAATTAGTGTAAAGTCTATTCTTGCAACTACTGCTGTATATGTTTTTTTTTATGATATTTACAGAATTGTGAATATTAAACTTCTCTTATTTTTTTAATTTCAGATTTAGCTTGAAATGTTGTTGTTGAAATATTTTAGTCCTAGTTAAATATTAGTTCTTAATTAATTAGTATTTACCCTTCTTGTTAATAAGAAATATTAATACTCACACGAATAGCTTCATATAACTGAAATTATTTTGAAAATTGAAGTTATTGTCTGCAGTAAAATTTTTACCTAATATAAAAATTTTACGAGATGTACAAAAATTTTCTGTATGTTATAAATAGTCAATCACAAAGTGTAAAAATTCCAGCGTTGTGCCAGTTTGCATAGAAACTTAGTAATTTTTTTTCTGTATAAAGATTTATTTGTTTGTATCAAGTTTGTTTGTATTTTTTTCACCAAAACTTTGTACCACTCTTTTATATTTATTTTTTCAGATAATCCAAAATGAATGCACCGAAGAAAGCAGAGTGTGTTGAATGGTTTATTAAAACCAAGTCAGAGACGCAAGTTCAAGAAAGGCTTGAAACTAGTTACAACAATATTTCATCAAAAACAATCATACAAGCTTGGCACAAGTAGTGGAAATGCAATATATTGGCAGGCTAGAGCTCGTGACTTCTTGTCCAGTGATTTCTTTCTTGATGGAGCAGTTCTGTTGTAATTAGTTCTAAGCCTTTGTTGGGCTTGTGTGACTGATTTGGCTTTATTAAACCACTCAAAACACTGTTCATTCAATTTGGCTGTCTTAAAAACATTGCCAAAGCTTGATATAAACTACTTATGCAAATAAAACAAACACATAAGCAAACTTTGTACTAACAAAAAAAAATCTTCATACAGAAAAAGCTTAATATGTTTCTTTGTAATATGGTACAACACTGGAATTTCTACTTCTGTGATTGATTAATATTATAAAACAGAAGCTGCACTGATAATTTTTGGACACCCTCTGCTTATTGTTCATTGCAGTGTTATTAAGAACTATATATTCTCTTTTATATCTTTGTAATGAATAATTCCTTACAATACTATAGATTTATGTCATTCGTAGTTGTATTTGAGACATACATGTATTACTTTATTGTTCTTTCTCATATTTTGTTTACTTGTTATTTACGTAATTTTCCATATAACATCTTATATGTTTTATTTCTTGTGAAACATATTTCTACCACTGAACTGGATTCAAGCCTGCAACGCAATTGACAGGTCATCATTAAGCACAGAGCACTACCAGTTACACCATCCTTTTCGTATACAGTACTAATGAATCCTCAAACCATTGCATCCTGTCAGGTCTTCGTCTCATAATAAAGATCAAACTGTAAACGCCGCTTCTTCCTGGTTTTTCGTATCATATGCAAGAACAAAAAAATTTCTAATACTATCCATTTTTATATTTTCAGGTGGTTTAAATTTTCTGAGAATGGACGCAAGTCTCCAGTTGAACTTGGAGAACGTGTCAAGCAAGTGGGTGGAACTCTCATCATCAGGGAAGCTAAAGTTGATGATTCTGGCAAATATTTGTGTGTTGTTAACAATTCCGTTGGAGGAGAAAGTGTGGAAACCGTGCTCACTGTCACTGGTAAGAATCTTTTAGCTTTAAATGATAAAGAAAAAAGTAATAATAGATTCTAGAACTTGTTCTTATTTGCCCATGAACTAGGAGTAAACCAAGGGTGCTCTAGGGTTATTCATATTTACATTGCAAGGCACTTAAGCTAAGCTAACCAAACTTAACCTAAGTTTACATAGGGTTCTGGGGGTTATTTTTCTTTAGAAGGTCCAAAAAGTCCTAATATAAAGCAAAAGGATGCTAAATGTATCTCTCTATTTATCTATCTCTTGGTCTTAGTGTGCCTGTTTTCATTTTACTCTCTATCTGTTCATTTTGTATATCTTTACTATCATGATCCCCGGTTAAGGAAAAATTTTATTAAATTTATTATATGATATGTTAGATTTGTAGATGTTAGTTCATCTCTAGTTGACATTCAAAGTGTTCTTTAAAGATGTAATTTCTCTTGGGATGTGAAAGAAAAAATTTAAAGTTTATTTTTAATGTATTGTACAAGAACAAGACCAAATATTACTTAGTAGTTCAGAGGAAAACTATTTTTGTAGCGAATTTTAGTATTGACTCTTTACAATTATAATAATGACAATCATTATTTCTAAACAGAAAAATCTCCGCAGTGAAAAAAATTTGTTTTGGGAATGTTAATTAAGAAATTTCATGTGGATAAGGGTATGTAAGCCTTGTAAAAGTATTATTTGAAGAAAAGTGTGCATAATTTGATTTGAAAAGTGCACTATGTCGCAAAAGTATTTATATTCCTAATGCTATTTAAGAAGATTTTTTTTGGAACAAAAATATCCCATTCTCTGAAGAATATTTCCAGAAGAAAGAGTATTAAAGAACTAAAATTTCCCTGCCAACTCTTCAGAGAAAATGTACTTTCCTCATCTGATAGCTCGGAGTTTACTAATGCACACAAAGAGATCTTTAGAAGACACAAATGCCTGCAGAATGCTATGTAGGAATATTAATTCATATTAGGATGTTAACAGTTAAGCTTGTTTATATTTTAAAGGCTTCTCTACACTTTGTTCCTCAAATCCTGAATTCCTATGTAGAAAATTTACAATCCAATAACAAGCAGGACAACTGTATACAAAAAATAACTCGAAAACACCTAAGAAATCGGTAGCCAAGTGGTTAAAATACTCGACTTGGGAGTTGACAGACCCACAATTGGGCCCACCATGGGTCTCTAGGAAGGGTACCAGCATGATGTTTCCAGGCACACTCTGTGTCCTCCATAGTCCCACCAAATAGTGACCAATAAAATGAGGTTATGTTGGTAGATGTGGTAAACTCTTAACATAACTTCGTAAACCCGGGAAACACAGTATGGAAGACTGCAATGAACACAACCATATATGCAACCTATATGATATACACACCTTGAGAGCTCTTTAGGAAAGCCCAGGATTGGTATTACTTTCCTTAGGGATTTGGGGCTGTTTGCTCAGGCAGCTCAGGGAACAACTATAATAATACTGAGGCTGAATCAAAATAAAACAGCTATGGAATATAAGATTAAATTTTTGACAGAATATTCTGGACTTGGGTTTAAGTCAGTTTTGCAACATGAAAGCTCACTTGAGTAATATGTCTTCACCTTTACCCTGACTGGATTATTGTTTTCTTAATTTTTTATGCTTTGCTAGATCCTGCTGAAATTATGAAGTAGCCTTAAGTGAACATGAGAGGGAGAGTGGACTGCAGGAGGTTTGTATGCCCTGCCTAAAACAGCTTTGTAAAATAATTATGTAGCATTTAGATCGCCTTTCTATTTCCTTGTTTTCTTGTTAGTGTCTTATTAAGTGTACTTGAATTGTATATTATAGGTATAATCCCTCCATTTCCATATATACTTTGTGTAAATGTCCAGCATACTCAATCTTTCATTTCCGTTTCAGCTCCTCTAAGTGCCCAAGTCGAACCGAAAGTTCAAACTGTAGAATTTGGACGTCCAGCCACCTTCACATGCAGCTACCGAGGAAACCCCGTCAAATCAGTAACTTGGCTGAAAGATGGAGCTCCAATCAGTATGTATTGTCTAATCTTTAATAATATCAATGCATTAAAATGATTGTAGATATCAGCGGTATTGAGTTAAGTCTTTAGGTATGCAGTCATACCTCGCCTTACATCATTATTCCGTTCCAAGAGTCATGAATTACATCAAAATACTACTAGTCAAATAAAAGTTTTAATAACAACTTAGACCTATAACCCCCTTTTAGCAATGCCATTACCGTACTTCAATAATAAAATAAGTTGTTTGATAGTTCGGCGTCCATAAATGTTTGGTACACACTGTACACAATACAGTGATTCCCCGCTGTATCACGTTTCTTGGTTCGCGTTTTCACTGTATCGTGGATTTTTTTTGGCAAAAAAATAATAATAAATAAATAAATAAATAAATAAAGATTATTGTGACACCAGGATGGGCCAAAAAATGATATAATAAAACAGACTTTATCAGGTTGTAAAGAGAAACAGAGATGGAGAGTGTAATGACCTGTCAGATGTGAAGGGATTATAAAAGATGTGTAATGAATATCCAGCTCTCTGCTGGGATTTAATATACCTCTGCATTACTTTCATGATGTCTATTCCAATAATTCTCCTTAGATATTATTATTATTATTATTATTATTATTATTATTATTATTATTATTATTATTATTATTGTTACCATTGGCAACAATAATTTTCCTTTGATGATGATTGTGGAGATTATTATCATCATCATCATTATTATTATTATTAAGGGCTCATCATTGTTTGTACATCTGTTGGTTTATTTACTTTTAATAACTGAGTAAAGTGCCCCTCCCTAGTTGGCTGGGACAAAGAGAGTGTGGGGGGTTGGGTAGAGCAGAATGTTGGAGAGAGAGAGAATCTTTAAGTAACTTGTTCATTCAACCAAAACTACATTATTTATAGTAAAAATAATGGTTTAATTACGAATTCGTAGTAATAATGATAATAATAATAATAATAATAATAATAATAATAATAATCTCCCCAATCATCATCAAAGGAAAATTATTGTTGCCAATAATAATAATAATAATAATAATAATAATAATAATAATAATAATAAGATCTAAGGAGAATTTTTAGAATAGACATCATGAAAGTAATGCAGAGGTATAGTAAACCCAGCAGAGAGCTGGATATTAATTACACATCTTTTATAATCCCTTCACATCTGACAGGTCATTACACTCTCTATCTCTGTTTCTCTTTACAGCCTGATAAAGGCCGCTTTATTTTATCATTTTTGGCCTGTCCTGGTGTCATAATCATCTTTAAAAAAAAAAAAAAAATTTTTAAGGTGTTCCTACTTCGCGGTTTTCCTGTCTCGCACCGGGTCCCGGAACCGAACTACCGCGATAAGGGGGGGATTACTGTATATCAAAGTTTTTAATCTTTAAAATTATTTTATTCATTATATTTTATATTTTAATATTTATTCTTGTGATTTTGCACTTATTTGTATTGCTTTTTAGGTGTTTTTTTTTCTATGTATTGTTTATAGTAAGTAAAATTTTTGTAAGCTATTCAGTAATTTTATGCATTATTTTACATATTTTAGCATTTATTTTTAAGTGAATTTGCATATTTTTATTGTTTTTATTTTATTTTTTATGTACTGTACAAATGTACAGTGCCTACTATACACCATGTTGTTAAAGTTTCAAAGCTTTTAATTTATTTTTTACATTATTTTATACATTTTATCATTTATTTTTATGTGAAATTCCATTTTTTATTGTTTTAAGGTGATTTTTTAGTTTTATGGGTTTTAATATTTTGTGCTGACTGACGTTAAGTTGCATAAACTGAAATTAGTGGATATTCTTTTATTATTATTAATAGCAAAGCACGAGCTAAAGTAAAAAATGACAAAAGTTGAGTTATTCCTTTAATTTAGAATGAGGACGTTTTAATATATTATTTCGTGACTGACCATTCTCATAAGCTCTCCATGAGTTGGAATTTTGTAATTGAATATTACTACCCAGACACATAACAGATAAGATAACTATATGTTGGCAGTTTTATTATTCAGTAGTGATTCATATATAATTAGTATTCTCCTCCTTTTTATTGAAGTAGAGTATTGCATTAACATTATTTGTTTGATGATTCAAGAGTTAGTTTTTCATAATTATTTGCAGTTCCTGGATATCTTTCATTAGACATCAGGACTTTAGTTTCATGTATTTCAATGAAAATTAATGAATATATGTAATTGTTCAAGGAACTCTCATAAGAGTGTGAATATGAGGCTATAACAGTTCTGGCCTGTGTATTTATTACTTTTCTTTATGTGGTTTTATTACTTATACAGTAGCCGTTATGATTTTGTTAAGGCTGTGGAAAAGATAATTTTCTTTGCTATCACTCATAGTTGCACTTAAAATACTAGCAATACCTTTGATACGTTTACAAACACTTCACTTGGAAACAAAATACCAAGTAAAACTTAATCCATAGGGTACTGAAAATCAGAAGGCTATTTTGCCAAGTTTGAAATATGAATTTTGGTGGTTTATGCAATTATTCCAGACAATGTAACAATTACATTGTGAATGTAACTATTTTACATAAATTTTTAATTGAAGGACCAAATTCCATTGACTCTCAGTTCTTATTATTGTTAGAGTACATTTTATTCATATATTATGATATTCATTGTAGATCACAGAGAGGCAGTTCTTCGAATTGGCAGTGTTGGACGTGAAGACAAAGGAATGTATCAGTGCTTTATAAGGAATGATCAAGAATCAGCACAAGCTACTGCAGAACTAAAGCTTGGTGGACGATGTAAGTCCTCATGAAGTTCATGATATTTACTTTTACATAAGAGTTTACTTGTACACAGTTTTTGTATTAAGAATATTTTGTACTTCTTAGTATGTAAAAAAGTCTTCTTTAATTGTTTAAGGATTTTGTAATATACAACTTGCTTCGTTTCTTTAACAGTTGAACCTCCTCAACTTACTCACACCTTTGGCACCGAGACCCTTCAACCTGGACCTTCTGTCTTTCTCAAATGTGTAGCTGCAGGTAATCCTACACCAGAAATAACATGGGAACTCGACGGAAATCGTCTTTCTAATTCTGAAAGGTATTGTATTCATACTATGTTATACATATTGGTATGTAATTAAATTGAAAGTTGTAACTGACTGAAAACTATTGTAAATATGTGTAAAATCCTTTGCATGTTTTTCATGCATTAATAGATTGTTATATAAACATGTGGTCATGACACCAAATTTCCTAAATTATAAAAACCATATATGCAGTATGTCTAAATTTATAAAGGAGAGCATACATTTCTGCTGTTTGTTTACTTTGTGTGCAGATAAAAATTTCATTTTTTTTCTTCACAGAATGCAAGTGGGTCAGTATGTAACTGTTAATGGGGAAGTAGTTTCTCATCTGAACATATCGTCTATACATACCAATGATGGTGGCCTTTACGCTTGTGTTGCATCATCAACTGTGGGCTCTGTGAAACATGCTGCCAGATTGAATGTTTATGGCTTGCCTTATATCAGGTAATTACTCAGATATATATATATATATATATATATATATATATATATATATATATATATATATATATATATATATATATATATATATATATATATATATATATATATATATATATATATATATATATATATATATATATATATATATATATATATATATATATATATATATAATCTACCTAAGTATATATACTTGTAGTGTAACTCATGATATTTGTCGATATCTTTTCTAGAAAAAAAAAAGAAAGTCATATCAGGAATGTTTTTGTCAATAAAATAAAAATATCATAATCTGAAAACAAAGACAGCTGAGTACTATATTTGTCACAAAAATATACATGGTGTGTGATTTGTTATAATAATGCATATTAGTTACTTTGATTGAGTATTAGTAAAATAAAAATAGCTTTAATTATTTTGGTGTCATATTTCGTACCATTCATTGCTTAGTAAGCAAAGATTATTTTTCCTTTAATATGAAGGACAGGAAAGCTTATAAATTCAATGTTTTAATTTTCTTCCATGTGAGAGGAAGAAATAGCTTACTTAATCCAATATATGAGACATATTAGGTGTTCATTGTTATATATTAGGCCCTATCTGTTCATTAGGGTAAGTGGGTATTATATCTACATAAACTTTGAGGTTATGCTAGTATTTGAGGTCGCACCAGTAATCCATAATCTCAGATTCGAGAATAAATATGGGTTAATTTTATCTTTGAATGACATGAAATTAAAAATGTTTTCATGGCAGAATTCATTTTTTATTAATGTACTCATATCACTTTATTTTTCAGACCAATGGACAAAGTTGCTGTTGTTGCTGGAGAAAATATGGTCGTCCATTGCCCTGTTGCTGGTCACCCCATAGACTCAATTGTTTGGGAAATGAGTAAGAAGTGTTTTTCAGTCTTTATAAATTCCTCATTTGTTTGTTTCCTATTGAAAAAAATTTACATTTTATTGCATATGGCGATGTAACCATAGTTTTGTGTTCACCATCAATTTTTTTCTCTATTTTTTTGTTAAAATAATGAAAGTATGCTGATTAATCATCTATCTTTGTACATTGATAATACTGACAAAAATGTAAAGCAAGGCATCTAAACTGTTAATACTGTTTGAAGAATTACTTATGAAGTGTTAATTCCAACGTGAATCTCTGTTTGTTCCGTCCTTGTGTGATTGAAGTGTTGTGTATGAACACTTAGTATAGATTCGTGACAATGTTAATGACTCTCTGACCTTATCATTCTCTCACTTATTGTTTATTATTTAACTTTGTATTATTATGGCTGGAATACTCATATGTGATAAGTAGTGGAAGATAAATTGAAAGACAGGAATTCCCAATAGAGATGTTAACATAACTGGACATTATTGTTGTTGCATATTATAATACCTTTCCTTTTAAAATTTAAATGTTATTAAATGCATTTATTGGATTCCTGATCAGTTTTGCTTTATTTGTAATCCTCTCTTTGAAATTTGTTGCTTTTAATATATACACAGATTAATGTTACGTGTGTAATTAGTATAATTCTCTCTCAAAACAGAGGGCCGCATGTTACCCATCAATCGTCGTCAGAAGACATTCCCTAATGGCACTCTCATAGTGGAGGCTGTACAACGGTCTGCTGATCAGGGTCGGTACACTTGCGTGGCTCGCAATAGCCAGGGGTACACTGCCCGTGGGGATCTGGACGTCCAAGTCATGGGTAAGTTTATCTAGTTCTAATCATTTCATCTTTTCTGAAAGTGGGAATGATTATCCAGAGGGTATATGAAGTCAAATTAGACAGCAGTTCTACTTCAAATATTTTGTATAGTACTCCAGTGGCATATTTCAAGGAATTTCTTGTTTTGTCTTTAATTCATATTATTGTTTATCCTTCAATATTTAGAAATTCTGAAATTGAATTTTGTTCTCATAAGTGGTAATCATTCCCATGTGTCTCCTTATGTAGTTCATTTATCTCAGCTAGGAAATAGCAAGAATTATAAACTAATTCAAAATATTATTGTACTACCCAACAGCCGTGTGCTGTTGGACTTCATTTCTCTATTTGACTTCAGGTATATTATTCTTGTAATTCATACGACTAATCCAGTATGTGAATATAAATAGTTCAGGATGAGTTAGGTGATATTAATTAACTACGATGGTTTCCTTTCAGCAAATACCTTGTTGTTTTTTATAAATGGGTTAAATGCTATATTTTGAAGGAAAATTCAACTAAAAGTAAGTACTCTAGAGTAAAGATTTAGTGTCATGCCTTGGTACATGTATACTAATGGCTTGGCTATATATCGGGTTTTTATTTCAATCTGGTATATTAAACTGCTCTGTGACTGGCGAATTACAGAGCCTCCACAAATCAATCCTTTCGTTCTCGCTGGCGAACCGGCCATAGGAAGAAACTTTCTGGTTCACTGCATAGTCTTAGCGGGGGATTCCCCAATTGACCTTGTATGGTATAAAGATGGGCAACGCATTGTGCCAGCGAGGATGGACTCCAACCCTCAGAATCTCTGGAATGCTCCTGCTGAGGAGCGTCGTGAAAGGAGGCATCCTCCTGAGGAGGTCTGTGACTCTCTGCCTGCTGTGTCAGATGGTAGTTATGAAGTCTTGGATTCAAAAGATGACGAAAATCGTGTGGATCCACGTATTGTTGTTAATCAGTTAGGCGATCGTTATTCCGAATTGAGGTTCACTGCCCTTTGTCCACATCATTCGGGAAATTATACTTGCGTTGCAACGAACTTGGTGGGCACAGCTTCCTATTCTGATTTTTTATCCGTTCGTGGTAATTTTTCTTTTTTTCTTTTTATACACTGTTTATCTAACCATTGCTTGCATTTGCTGAAACATTGAAGAACATTACTGATTATGCGAGTCTTTCATGATGTATGTTCTCTACCATTGCACGATTTAAGAAGAAGAGGAAAGGCATAATGTCACACAGTATTTGGAATAAACTCAAAACTGGAAATGCTTCTTCAGTGAATGTAATATGAAATGAGGATAAATATAAACAAGGATTGTAACAGTGGCATGCAGATCTGCCCTGAGTAGATCATTTGTAAATTTTAAAAGGTAAAAGTTTGGTTAATGTTAACATACAGTAAGCTGTATGCCAACCTTTATCTTGACATGTATTTGCTCCATCATTCCTTCCATCTTTAAGGGGAATTTCTAAAGTCTTTGCAAGTGCTTATATGTTGGGAAATGATGTATGCTAACTAAACTCAGCTTTTCAACATTTATTGGAAAGCAAAAAAATAAATTCTTCTAGGTTAAAACTCTTATGGATTAAAAAGAATTATTTTTATTAAACTTAATGGATAACAGACTTATATTTAGATTAAAACTATTGGTAATATTGCAAGATGCTGGATAAAAGATACCTTTATGTATAATAATCACTGGTTAGAAGGTACTGTTTAAGAAAGCTTATGTTTTACTTCTTGGGATTCACATTTTGATGTGGTTACCCTTTGCAAAGAAACAGCTTCTTGTTATATGCATTTTAGAGTGTGTGCAAAGAAGCAAATATTTCATGTAGATAACTATAATTTTGGACACATCCATTAGTATCTCCCTGATTTTGAATCGATTGCCATTTTCCTGCACAGCAGGAATGATTTGACCATGGAGGGAATTATGGAGCTTAAGTATAATTCAGAATAAAGATTTAGAAACTTAAACCAATTATAGCTTTGGATATTAGAAACTGGCATATTGAAGCATTTACCAGACCCATTTACCGTACTTTGTGTATGATATTAAAGTAATAAAATCACATGATAATTGAAAGAGGTGACCTTTTCGCTCTGTTCTAGAGTTACGTGTTTTATGTGTCTTTTTAAAGTCTGTCCGCATTTTGACCACATTGTAAATGTTTGAAACCATGCATTATGAGCCAGAATAAAGACTACAAATTTTTTTTATGCATAACATATCAATATATAAGTATTTTTTGCATGGACTAAGGTTCGATCATAATCTTTAAAGGTATCTTACTAATTGTTTTATTAGTTTCTTCATTAGTCTGTCTTAGTTTTCACGTCTTAATTATGCATTAAGTGAAAAGATATATTTAAAGTGTTTCTTGTAACACTGACATTCTGAAGAGACTAAAGAGTTTTAGAACTGATTGGAAGGAAGGATGAGACTTAGTCCAATAGCACGCTTTATGCTTTGGTCAGAAATCTAGGAAATGAACTATCCGAATTCTCCTGTTGACAGTATGATAAACTTAACACATGCAGTTTGTACTTTGGTTATAGTAAAAATATGAAGTACCAATTAAAGTTCTACATTTTACTGTGTGATAGAAACTTTGATGTACAGTTTTATAACTTGTTTATTAGCAGTAGTATGAAGTGAAGTATCCTTATTTTTCATTTTATAATATAACAAAATTTTAGACATACAGTTTTATACTATTGATGGAAGCAGTAGTGTTCAGTGAAGTATCTGAGTTCTTTATTTCACAGCATGATAGAAACTTAAGAGTTTTAAACTCAGGTTAGACACCTTAGTATGGAATAAAGTATCTTGAGCTCTTCTTTATTAGCATTGAACAAACTCAGATGTACAGTTTTATACCTTAATTAGAAACAATAGTATGATATAAAGTACCCTAGTTCTTCATTTTAAGTATGGACACGTGAATCATGCCACACAGTTTCATATTTCATGTATATGTGATAGTATGAAGTGAAGTATCTGAGTTCTTTATATCACAGTATGACTGAAACTATACAGGTATTTTCATAATGGGCCAGAAGCAGTAGTATGACATGATGTAGGAGAGTTCATCCTCTTTCATGATAATGGAAAGTTAGACACACTATTTGACACTTTCGTTATAATCAGTAATTTGGAATAAAGTATGTAAGGCCACCATCTTGTAACATGATGGAAACTTAGACATGTAGTACTGGAATTATTTAACTTTATTTCAGTAAGATTTTGCCTAACAAGGCATCAAGGATATTTTTTCTATGAAAAACAGTTGTATAATTCATCTGATTGACTTTGAATAATTGTTATTCACCAATGCATTGTTCATTGTGTACAGTAATTTTCTAATTTGTAGCTCACTGCATAAGTCACTTTCTCAAGCTTTAGTTTTGATTAATGAATTAATTAATTTAAAAAAAAATTCTCGGAGAAACATAAAAATAAGAATATTTATGAAGTAGCACCCATTCAAGTAAATTTTTAACCTTAGCAAAGACTTTGATGGTTAATAATTATCGTTGCTAGAGATCACAAATAACTTGTAGCATTGCAGTTAATTCTGACTAGTAATGTAGTTTTTCTATCGCTTGTATATGATATTGTATGCAGGTCTTTATAAATGGTTCAATTTATGACTGATGAATAGAAAAAAAAATCATTGCAGCTTAAATAATTTGTAGGTAAACCTCTTTTAAACATTTAGTTCCTGCATTTTATAAAAATCTAGTAATTTGCACATACTGCAGTCATCTGATTTTTGTATGAATGATTCTGTGATAATTATCGAGAGATCATATGCATTTGGAGTCACATTAAATTTTATGTCATTTAGTAATGATATTATTGAATTCCATATTGATATATTATATTGTCAGTGACAGTAAATTTTTCGGGAGCCTAGTAAAATTTGCTGTGTTGAATGGATATTGAATTTATTATGTTATCATTATTGCATTATGGAGTAAGAGCGTTGCAAATAAAGCAATAAAACACTCAACAGGTTAATACTCCCGTACATTGTTAGAAGCATTTTACAAAAAAATATGAAGTTATTCAGGTTTATGAAAACTCCATTTCAAATCTTCCTCAAACAGTTTCCATTTCATCAGAAGCAGAATTACAAAAATGATGTAGTTATTTAGGTAATGAAACCCCATTTCAGATCTCCCACAAATACTTCCCATTCCATCTGAATCCGAAGTTTTTGAAGGCTACATCTTTCAAATAACTTGTGTGGCACAGTCCGACCCACTTCCCTCTATCACTTGGCAGAAGGATGGCTCATTGCTCTCAGATCCATCTGTGAGTGTAAGTTATCCTTCGCCTATGATGTCCCTCCTCATCATCGCC
This sequence comes from Halocaridina rubra, assembly GCA_037179515.1. Classification (NCBI taxonomy): domain Eukaryota; kingdom Metazoa; phylum Arthropoda; class Malacostraca; order Decapoda; family Atyidae; genus Halocaridina; species Halocaridina rubra. The sequence goes on along the minus strand of JAXCGZ010010277.1, from coordinate 6,906 downwards.
CAGTCACTACCCAAGCATGCAGGCCGATACACCTGTGTTGCCTCCAATCCAGCCGGACAAGTCCAAAAGACAGTTGTCCTCAGAGTTAAAGGTTTTATACTGTGCTACACTATAGCATTCTATTTTACACTTGATAAGTGTGTAGAAATTGTTGATACACTGAAGGCACTGCCAGTTTTATTATTTTTCATTTGGATATTTCATTTCTTTTTAATAAATTATTACCTCATACAAACTTTTGGTATTTTGGTAAAGTCCCGTACACTTTTATTTTATGAAGACACTCACATTTACGAAGAAAACTTGTACTCTAACATGAAACTTGAAAGTTAGTGCATTGCATCTGTGTACCTATGATAGATTTTCATAAAGGGATAGATTTTTGTGGTAGACTTTACAGTGCTTGGCATGGCTATCATCATTTGATAGCTAAGCACAATAACTGTATATTTCTCAAACTTAAGTACTTTTTTGATATTCCAGCTTTATGCATGGTTTTTTATAATTTGTTAATAGTTTCAACCTGTTTCTAAGAGAAAGGTTAAAGGTTATTGTGAGTCATTCCCAACAGACCTTCCACGCATTCTTCCCCTCATGGATAAGTTGGAAGCTTTGAAAGGCGATACTTTCCAGCAGTCTTGTATTGCCCAGTCTTCCCCTCCTCCCACGTTAATATGGCTCAAGGATGGAATCATGGTCATGGACCCAAGTGTAACCGTGTCTTCCCCCACACCCACCATGTCTATCATTATAATATCAGAGGTGACTCAAGCTCATTCTGGGAATTATACTTGCATAGCCACCAATCAAGCAGGAAAAGTTGAAGAGACAATTGTCCTTCATGTGAAGGGTATTTTTTTGTGAATTATCTAGCATTTATGACATTGATTGGTGTATTTTCTTATAGTTAATTTCTATTTAGTTTAATTTCCCCATATCCTTCTCTATCAGATTTTACATTGGGTGTTTTCCTCAGGTTTTTGTTTCAAATTTGAGAAATCGGCAGGTTAGCCTCACTCTTTATATGTAAAGTAGGGAGACAGTATCTATATATGATATATGTGTTGCAGTTTCTCATGTTGTCCTTTGAATTGAGAGTGTGGCATTAATATTATACCCTGAACTCCTCTGCCAAATTAGGAATGCCAGCTTTCTTCTTCCCCTAGGTTAATCAGGCTGGAATAGTTATACAGATATCGTGCATCGTAGCTCAAGGAATTAATCAAGTCTCATCATGAAAATATTATTTATCACTTTTCGACTAGAGTAAGCAGTCTTTTCTTACCATTCTGGTCCTTATGTGTGGGTTCACATAGTCTCATAGGGTCTTCCTAGGTCTCCTTCTCTCAGATTTATAAGTTTAAGGGCAAGTTCTATGTTACTTATTGGCTTTGTTATAGATGTTGCATATCAGATAATGTAATAAATATTTTTGTGTTATATTTAGCTCTGAATTATTGTTCTATTTAAAATTCCAGTCGAGATTTTAGAATACGTTTGGCATGTAGTTTTACTACATCATCAGTTAGTGTCACTACTTTCACATCCTAAAGAGCTCATAATTACACAATAGGATGATTATTTCCTCTAAACATAACTGTATAGCATTAGGACATATGATTACTCATATTTCAAATCTTTCTGCCAAAGTAGGTCAGTTAAATTTTCTTTTACTTTTTGGTAATCGGAACTGCCACATGTATTTCCCTCTTAGTTGCACCTGAGATCATCCCATTCTGGTTTCCACAAGAGGTAAAGGAAGGACAGCTGATTCAGATTTCTTGTACTGCCATGGGAGATGATCCCTTGACTCTGCAGTGGTACAAAGATGATCAACCTCTTAGGTCATCAGCTAATTTTATGATTAATAAAGTTGATTCTAAGCTTAGCAACCTGTTGCTGAGAGGGGTAACATCAGAGCACTCTGGGAAATACGCTTGTGCTGCTTTTAATCCTGTTGGGCAAGCTAGATATGAAAAGGAGCTTCAAGTGCAGGGTAAAAAATTATGTTTGACTCTATAGATATCGGACTCACAGATTGATTTTTATGTTTTGATTTATTACTCACTTTTTACTTAGTTTCATTGAATAATTTTCCCAAACATCAAGATCCTTTTCTAATATGATACCTGAACCCCATAAAATTTTAGGAGTCTCAAATTATTATTAGAATCAAAGGCTAATGCATTAGTATTTTCGTCTTCGCATGGTATCGAAAGATAAATAATTTGAGTACATAAACCATCTCATCTCATGACTTTAAAAAGCAATATTTAGAGTTACGATAGAGGATTTGTTTATTTTTAGATAGGTAGGGAATACCGTGCTTTATGGCAAATAGGATTTCAAAGCATTTCAGGGAGTATATAGTTTCCTGATAAGCATAGAATGATATCAGATATCATAAAAGAGGCAGTTGACTATAATTGACCAATTCTAGGGACTGCAGAACTGAATATAGCAATTTCTTGGTCATATATATAGTATATGCTTTTAGAGTTTTTCTTGATTAATTATAAATAAGTACAGTATATAATTGATATTATATCCAGTGATACAAAGATAAGTAGTCAGAAAAAAATATATAATAAAAATTTAGTGCAATTGTTCATATTGCATATTAAAAAGACCAAATAAGCAAGCTGGATGTAGAAAAAAATAAGAATGAGTTTTATATATATATATATATATATATATATATATATATATATATATATATATATATATATATATATATATATATATATATATATATATATATATATCCGTATATATATGAACCAGAGAATATAATAATAATAATAATACTACTACTACTAATAATAATAATAATAATAATAGTAATAATAATAATAATAATAATAATAATAATAATAATAATAATAATAATAATAATAATAATAATAATAATAATAATAATAATAATAATATATGTTAAGCATGATAGCAATAATAATGATAATAATGAAAATAATATAATAATAATAGTAATAATAATAATAATAATAATAATAATAATAATAATAATAATAATAATAATAATAATAATAATAATGAAATAAAAGTAATGCAGTTACCTATTTTTAAATGTCTTCAAATAATCTCCCTTCCTTGTAGGGAATCGAACCATCAAACTCTAGACTAGAGTTTGCAGGTTCGATTTCCAACAAGGATGGGAAATTATTTGAATAATAATAAGAATAATTTTACATAATAATGATAATAATAATAATAATAATAATAATAATAATAATAATGATGATAATGATTATTATTATTATTATAATAATTTTGATATATTACAATGTAGGTCATGTTTGAATTTCTACTAGCAAGTTAATTATGTACGTACATAGTTTTTGCTGGAACTTTATCTTTTAAAGTTCAAGAGCCAGCTGATAATTTCCTCCTATCAGTACAACATGATGTATATGTTTATTAATTATTGCTGTTGTCATTGCCTCACTTTTGACATTCACTTTTTTTTCCACACATGCGTCTACAATTAAATAGAATTTTTCTTTTGTTATTTATGAACTCTTCTTCTCATGGCTTCAGAAGCTAAATTAGAATTATGAAAGAATGAGAATGACATTTAAATTCACCAGAATAGGTTCTGGAGGACATTATGCCTATTATCGTACGGCACTTTACTTTCTTATTTTAATTATTGCTACACAACTGAAAAGACATAATGGCTCTTCTTGTCTTTTATCTTGCTTTAGGAGTGTTAATTTGCTAGATTACTAGTATTAGATCTGAATTGCAAGATGGCACATTCATTTGTAATTAGTAAAACAAAGCTGTTACTTAAAACAAGTGAAAGTTTAGTTTGACTTACGACATAAAGCTGTGACTTTGTACATTTTTACAATATCCTTCTATGGTGAGTAGGTTTTGTTTTAGTATATAAGTCTAAAGGAAATTTTGAAATGTTTCCAGACCCTCCAGTTATCTTGCCATTTACATTCCCTGCGGAGGTCCGAGATGGTCAGTTGATTCAAGTGTCATGCGCTGTTACCGTTGGGGATGATCCTATTACTCTTCATTGGTATAAAGATGGTGTTCCTTTAATGTCATCACCTGAGTATTTAATTAACAGTATGGATTCTAAGCTCTCTCTCTTACTTCTGAGAAGTGTAAGTGATGAACACAGAGGAATATACACATGTCAGGCATATAATCCAGCTGGATCATCTCAGTCATCTGCAGAACTCATTGTTAAGGGTAAAATATGCTTGGTTTACAGCTCCAGGAGCTGCATGCTCGTGTCTTGTAGAGCTGGTAGTGCTGTATTCATTTTGTTTTTTTTATTTAGTCATCCTTTATCCTCATATTTCTTTGACTAATTCCATTTCATCTTATACGAATCATCTTCAGAGGAACCTAAAATACTTCCATTTGCGTTCCCAATGGAAGTTGAAGCGGGTGAATTGATCCAAGTGTCTTGCACTGTTAGCCGAGGTGATGATCCAATCTCTCTTCAGTGGTTCAAAGATAACCTGCCTATAAGATCTTCACCAACTTTTATTATTAATAATATTGATTCCAAGTTGTCTATGCTATTGCTGAGGAGTGTTGATGCTGAACACAGTGGAAACTATACTTGTGTTGCCTCAAATCCTGTGGGAAGAGAAGAGGTGTCTTCTTATCTTAATGTCAAGGGTATGAAATATACTTATCGAAACATAATCTAAGACTTGCAAAAATAGCATATTAATATATTATTTTAGAATGTTTCTTAATTTTTAAGCCGCTTCTTAACTAACCTTTTCTCTGATATCCTTAATTTTTTTTGAACAGTCCATTTTACATAATACAATGATTATCTTCTAGTATTACTATGACGGGTAAAATTGTATATGTCGTTCAATTACCTTTCATCCTTTTCTGTTTTTAGTCTTCTGGAAGGGTATAAGCTTTAGTACTAACTATGGTAGATGCTTCTATACCTTAATTTATGGTACAGGAATGCTTTGACTTGGTTACAATAAGGTGTGGGGTAAGGTATTTTGTAATAATCCCTGTATTCCTTAATATTATAAGTAAATGTGGTATTTTATGTTGAAAAGAAAATTAATTGAACAATGGAATGAGATAATTTTTTCCATTAATTGTCTTTATTTGTATAACTGTACTTAAGTGTACGAGCTGGACACTATCAGATATTTGTTGCTATACATATATTCTATAGTATTAGTGAAGAAATCATCCCAAATGGTTGAAGGAAACTACATACAAAAGGAATAGGATATATTAATGCAGCTTCATATTGGGCTAAGATTGCATTGTAATGAAATAAGATATTACAAGTTGCAAATATAGACTGTATAAAGAAAGATGATTGATATATGCATAGATAGAAATGAGCTGATATGTGTTTAAATTTGAGAGAGCAAGATGCTTATAATTTTAGGGATAATATGTGACGAAAAGGCACTTGACTATAATATAAACAGTTTCAGTACTAAAGAATTAGTTGGTGTATATGAGATGTGCATGTGTGTGTATGTGCAAAATATAAATATTGCTTCATAATATTCTGTACTCTTTAACTGAAAGTGCTACCTCTTGATATAGTCTGTCTTCTTTGACTCTAAAAGTGTTATCTCTTGATAATATCTGTACTCTTTGACTTTGAAAATTTTACTTCTTGACATTTGAAACACTGCTGATACTATATATAGTGTTCCCTTTTGCTGTTTTTTATATTAAGCTTATTTTCCAATTCTTCCTTGATCTTTATAAATTATGTAGGAAAGCTTTATAGACGATTTGTTTTAAATCAAGTAGATAAACATAACGGAGAGCAATTAAAAAAATCTTGATGGTGTAATCTCATTGAAGTAACCGGTAATCATCAGTTTTCAGGAGGGTACACTTGGAATACATATATTTTGTGTAATTGATAGTGGTTATTCACTTTAGTTAAATTTAAGGGTTGACCTATTGATCCCTTTTTTATAGTTTTCATTTCCTTTCATTCCTACCAGTTGAACCAAAAATTCTACCATTTAGTTTCCCCTTGGAAGTTCAAGCAGGGGAGTTAATTCAGGCTTCCTGCATCGTTAGTAAAGGTGACGAGCCTCTTAACATTCAGTGGTACAGAGATAATGTACCTCTCATCACATCTATAAATATTATGATAAATAAAGTTGGGTCGAAACTTTCGAATCTGGTATTGCCCGACGTTAATGCTGACCACCGTGGTATATACACTTGTCAGGCTTTCAATCCGGTTGGGTCTTCCGAATATTCAGCTGAATTAAATGTCAAGGGTACTAAAAATTATTATTAGTATGATTCTGTTTTTTTGCAGCATTTTTCTGATATATCTCAGAAAAACATGTAAGATGGAAATTGTGTAAAGACAAGTAAATTATTTTAGTTGCTTGCATTCCTTTTGTCAGTATGATTTTTAAAAATTATTATTTTCTTAGTTTTGAAATTCCTCACCTTATCCCCTCATAAATTCCTTATACTGTGAATTTTAGATGAATGTAGCTTTGAAACTGGCATAATTCTGTGCTTTCATGACGTGATTTAATATCTTTTAGATAGTCACAAGCTTTAGCTTATCAACTGTATACAATAATACTATAAATAAATTTACATGTGATGATCAATTCTATAAATAAGTTTAATTGTGATGTATGACACATCAGCTTGAAGTTTCTTCATCAACTGAATAAGTGTTATACCCTCGAAATGCTATACTTGTGAGCACTTTTTTTTATCTCTCTCTCTCTCTGTATATATATATATATATATATATATATATATATATATATATATATATATATATATATATATATATATATATATATATATATATATATATATATATATATATATATATATGCTGTATATAATTATTATTATTATTGTAATAATAATAGTGATAAA
>JAXCGZ010010276.1:0-38219 GCA_037179515.1 Halocaridina rubra | reverse complement strand
TTGCCACAAAAAACACAAGAAACATTTTGGTTTGATGTACCAGACTGTGTATTTATAACAACAGACTTAACTGATTGTTCAGGATTGCACAACTTAATATGTTGGCTCTTTTTTGCCTTCTGTAATGACTTATTTTTCTTGTTAGACTGTGGATCAGATTCAACTACAACCTTGGAAACAACCTCAGCTTTGCGGCTACCACTTTGAGGTTGCATTTAACACAATTCTATAAGCTCTATTATCTCTGAAAGTCCATCTGACAACTGCTCATATGTAAATTTTGTGCACTTACAGCGGTTTGCCAATGCACAATAAGTTTCTCCTGGCAATTTACTAACTAGAGTTCCTAAAAAGAATTTATTATCAGTATACTGAGGTTCCAAATTTTCCAACTGTAGAACTAATTTTTCATATGCTAATTTAAACTCTAGAAGGTCGTCGTGTTGATGACGTGGTACTGGCAAATTCTGTATTTCTCTTGCAAGCTGCGTAACCAATCTGTCTGATCTACCAAACTGTTTTTTCAAAAGTTGTACTGCAGCTTTATAATTAGCATGTGTTACAGGAATACCTTCAATAGTTTTAAAGGTTCTACCCAATAAATGTGAGCGTAAAGTAGTAAACTTGACTACATCATCCAAATCAATACGAGTATCAACCAAAGAGCTAAATATGTCCCCAAATGCTGACCACTTTGAGACATCACCATCAAATTTTGGGATTTCAATGGGAGAAAGCTTAGGCGTTGGAAGCGAGTTCACTGGAGGAGTACGAGGGGGTATAGGTACAGTGCTCACACTGGACTTGTCATCTTTAAGTTGTGAAACTTGGTTTAAAAGTTTAAATGCTTCAAGCTTAAGATGACGAAAATCTCGACTAGCTGACAAATATAATGATGTGTCATCTATAATGTATACTTTATATTTACACCAAGTATCTAAATAGAGATCATATTGCATTTTAAGCTCAAAGTATGCTAATTGCAAAGAGGAAATTGACACATTAGGGTCACTAACAATACTTGTGACAGAAGTCACAGCATCATTTAGCATTTCAGTTTGACAAGTAAATAGGTTGTTACTTCTGACTCGCAAGTCAGAGGTACTATCAATTACCAAGAGATCAGTATCTGTTTGGGACATTTTGAGTAGCTTAGGCACACAAATTCAAATTTATCAATCAAATAAATGCAACAAAATAACAAAAAACTACAATAAGCACAAAAATACACACTGTATAAGAATTGTATACTTAAACCAACAGCATTCCATATGGTAATGCTAACTTTCAAAGTGCCTAACAATAAGAGGCAAGCAGATTATAGTTGTGTTGATGTAATACCGTCTGATGGCCAAAAAAATATACCAACATAGGCAGTAGCAGTGTAAGACAAAGACCAAGATCATAAAATAACAAATAGGAAAATACACTTTAATACTGAAATAAATGTGAACCAGAACATCCAATTCGAAGGACCAGAAAAAAAATTATAAGTATAGTGTGGTGAACACTCTAGTCCTTTACTGGCTCAAACTAAAGAACTAGGCAACATGTATCCGAGACTCCGCTCCCTCTCTCAGAATCAATACACCTTGCATACTATTTTTTTAGGGAGTCAAACATCTCAAAAATATTTTGAGGGCATCAGGTTTTATATCTTCTAGGAATAGCCCAGGAATCTTTAGTATGTAATGGACTGTATTTAAATTTTAAGGGTCTGGTGAGCATATAATAAATGAATGGTCTATGCTACTTACACTAGGCTACTGGAATAAAAATTAAACATTATATATAAAATATCATATAATGTAACAGAAAACAATTTATAATTGGCATACAAAAAATAAAAATAAATAATAACTTGGATTATATCAAATGACACTTTGTCCTTCAAAAAATATATTGTTGCAAATATAAAGAGGTATTTAACAACATAAATGCAGCAAGACTAAGGAAAACTTGAAATTATATATTTTCACAATAAACCACTGTAGCCTAGGCTTAATGTTCCTTTCTGGGCTACAAAACATGGAATCATCTACTGAGCCAAAATCCCAATATTTGACACACTTATGTAGGCCACAAAATCAACAAGATAAAATGTCACAGATTACTGAAAATATTAGTGATACCCAAAACACAATGCAACAGAAGCATCCCAGCTCAAGCAGGATAGGATAGCATTGAGGCCTAGTCTGGAGAAGATAGGCCAGGATAATCTATTGTTCATATGACAGCATAGGGTATTGTCTCTTTACCACAAACACATACATATATCAGACGGTATTCTTTACCATATATACATATTTCAGACGGAATACATCAACACTCAACCATATTATTTTACAGTTTTTAGTGATTTTTTGGCCATGCCTCTCTTTCTCAGAGCCGGGGAAAAAAAGTGTGGCAAATTCTCCATCTGTAAACAAGAGTGTATCAGTGTTCAGAAGGGTTACAAATTACTTGAGAAATATTCCTAGATAACTTATTTATCATTACCTTACCAAGCTAGAAACTGTTAAATCTGCGTGCCTCCCTTACAATGAACTACTGAAATATAAACAGTTTATAAATACAAAATATAGATACACATAATATTTAGCAACGATGTCATCATCAAAGTACGAACAAAACAAAACAAATAAAACCAGCGTCTGCATACAAAATAAGTAGTATCCCCCTTTTTTCTATAAAAAAAAATAGATAATAAGAGCAAGGGAGTCAGATTACAAAAATAGAAAATTGAATAAATATAAACAAGCAAAAGTACATCTCTGAAACCATTTTATTTATTTTCATTGGGATGGAGAAAGCACAACCAAAACTAAGGGTTCTCTGTGACGTCATACCTGTTGGCCTGAACTTTTCAGGACACTCTCCCCCAACAAAGGTTAGGTCATTAATGGAATACAGTGATGCACTGCTAATTCATCTAAAAATCATAAGTACAAAATATTGAAAATAGCATAAATAAATTTACCAAACTTGCAATTATCAAACAACTACTAGTGGTATTTCAACTGAAAATAAACTACAAAAAATCTTTTTCTATTAATACTTTCCGTTTTTTCATTAGCACTGATTGCAGCCTTTCTAAGTGGCCTCTGCCTGAGAGGCAGTTCATTTTCTGTTTCTGAATCTGTAACAGGGATTTTCTCCTCAGCAGTAATTTCCAAAGGAACAATCTTAGTGAGTGAATGTTCATACAGTGCATTTTTAACCATTACTTGACAACTTCTCACTTGCCCATCATGCCCATAAAATAGTTTAACTACTCGTCCCATGGGCCACAAATTACGGTGAGCATTGTCTAGATCTATCAGAACTATATCCCCAGTTTTGAGAGGACATTCAATAAAATTTTCTTTATTACCATAATGTCTTTCTCTTAATGAAGTTAAATACAAATTGACCCATACTTTAGTAAACTTTTTCAATACTGCTGAAGGAACGGAGTACTGAGCTCTAAGTTGGTCATTTTCTAAATAAGGAATGTCCCCATCCACAAACTCATTCAGAGGGGGTGCTACTACAATGTTTCTCCCATAAACCAGATGACTGGGAGCTAAGTATTCACTATCAGGAGAATCTGAAATGTAAGTTAAAGGTCTGGAATTTACAATAGTACCTATCTCACACAAGACTGTTTGTAACTCAATAAAACTAAGTTGTTTATGACAGATAGACTTGCTCAAGGAGGTTTTTATTACTCCTATCAACCATTCATAAAATCCGCCCTTCCATGGCGAACGCTGGGTTATGAATTTCCATTTAAGATGCAAACCTTTCAAATGATCTAAAACCTCTGGTTCATCACTAATTCGTCTAAGAAAATTTTCACACCCTTGAAAATTTGTACCATGATCACTAATGATCATCTCTGGAACAGAATGGAATGCACAAAAATGTCTAAAAGCAAGAAGGAATTCAGAGGTGGTCAAAGTATGGAGAAGTTCTAAATGCAGTGCAAGTAAATAAGCATACATAGGCCTTACTCCGTATAGGTACTTCCTCATCAGGATCTTGTTCATAAATTTCATAAGCACCGGTCATGTCGACACCAACACACTGGAATGGCCTATTAAATGTCACCCTCTCTGCAGGTAAGGGAGGTGCTGAGGGTAGTGTAAGAGGAACACGAAGCAATTTCCTACAATGCATGCAAGAATGAACGACAGTTTTGATGTGTCGTCTTGCTTGGGGTAACCAAAAATTTTCTCTCAATTGCATAATGACAGTGTTAACACCAGCATGGTGATTTTTTTCGTGACACTGTTGAATCAACAATTTATTTAAAGCACTCTTTGGGGGTAGGAGGATAGGTCTTTTCATGCTATCTGACATTGATGCATTTTTCAAATGTCCACATGTCCTTATCAAGTTATTAGAATCTAGATATAAACCCAGTTGATTTACAAAATTGACTATGTCACTTGACACATGGTACGAATTACCATCACTTAAATACTGTAACAGTGTAGGATGATGCTTAACTAATAAATGTAATGGTGACAATGATACAGTAACTCTTCTCTTAAAACTCTGAACAAAATTTATCACAATCTGAATAATTCTTACAATCTTAGGTAGAGATGAATATTGAGATACGTCCAAATAGGGAACGACTGGTTCTACTGCTATTGGCTCAACTAAAAGTTCACTAACAGCAACATTTTCTATCTCAAGGTCAGGTTGATGAGGATAGTCTGAGAGATTAGTAATCCAATCAGGACCAAACATCCATAAGCTAGAGTTACCTAATTGACTGAAAGTGATTCCCCGTGTAAGCATATCTGCAGGGTTGTCTTTGGTGGGAACATAACTAATTTTCCAATTTCTCTCTCTGATCTCGCTAACGCGATTGCGCATATACACATCAGTACTTTTGTTATTATTAACCCATGATATGGACACTAGACTATCTGACCATAAGGTGCAAGAAACAAACCCGAGACTACTAACTTGTATTAAAGAGGAGGCAAATTTACTAGCAAAATTCAAGGCTATGAGCTCCAGCTTAGGAATAGTAAGTTCCTTGACAGGAGCTACTCTAGATTTTGATAATATCAAACATGATGTCTGAGATTCCAAACAAACTGAATAGGCAGGAAAACCATACGCTCTCTTGGAAGCATCTGAAAATACATGTAATTCACATTTACCTGGTATAATTGCAAAGCGTGGAAAATTCAAATTAGGAGCCTTAGAAATATTTTTGCATATTTCATAAAACTCAACACACAACTCCCTTTCAAGAGGAGTGTCCCAAGAAAGTTTCAAACTTCATAGCTTTTGGATAAAAATCTTAGCTCTAATGATTAATGGATTAGTAAATCCTAAAGGATCAAACAAGGAAGAAACCAATGATACCACCTTTCTTTTACTAAAACATTCATGCCTTGTTGAGCTCTTTGGTTCATTGAAAACAACATTACCCTGTTCAAGATACTGTTCAATCTGACTATTAGGTTTAACAGAGAGGACATCATTTACAATATTCCATTTTAAGCCAAGAACATTAACACTTTGCTCTGAGACATCTGCATCAATTGACGAGTTGAAACGAGAAACATTGCTAATCCATGTCTGAAGTGGCATATTTGCATCTAAATGAATTTCATTAATAATGGGGTATTCATTAAACATTTGTTCTACAGAATTGTAGGTGCGGGAAAAGTTATCCACATAAAAATTAGGTGTAAGATGTTCAGCCAAAGGATTGGTGTGAGTCTGCAAGTGATGAATAAGAGTACGTTACAACAGGAATGGGCTACATGTAGCACCAAATAAAACTACTTTAAAACGATAAGTATCTACTTCCTTTAGGGTAGAGTCTCTAAACCAAAGAAATTTGGTAAAATCACGATGATTTTCATTAATTCCAATTCTGAGAAAGGCTTTCGAAATGTCTGATATATAAGCAAAGGGGTTAGTTCGAAAACCTATCAGGTGATCCATGAGTTTGCTGATCAATGATGAACCAGTAAGCAAACAAGAATTCAATGATAACTCTTCTAATGACTGACGACTGGATGCATTAAATACAATGCGTAGGGGAGTGGTAGAGGAATCTTTCCAAACTCCATGGTATGGAAGATAATGGCCATGTAACTGTTCATTTGCCGGCTCTATAAAATTGAGAGACAGATAGTTAGAGAATATACAATTATATTGTTCAAACAGCTTTGGGTTGTGCTCCATGACACGTTTAAGAGATATGAGTTGTCCGAATGCTTTCCGATAGCCTAAAGATGGACGCAGCACGTCTGACTTAAAAGGTAAATCTACAGAGTTTTGATGTGTGTTTACATCATACTGTATACTGGAATCAAACTTCTCTAACATCAATTTCTCCTCAGGAGAATAAGTCTCAGGAACAATACCTATCCAGTTTCCATAGATTGGAAATCTGGTCAAACTCTGTTTCTATAACAGGTGTACATATACGTGCACATACTGTGTGACAAAATGGAACCGATCAGGAGACGGGAAGATACGAGCTTTGGGCTCTTTCCCGTAAACACAATTAGGTAATCACAATTAGGTAATCACATATGCATAGACTGATCAGTGTGATCCACCAACTCAGAAGCCCACTGAGGTAACGGTCCAAAAATTATTGACCCAGCACTACAGGAAAGTAGTTGTATGTTAGCACACTTGTGTTGAGAACTGACAAACTTACTATAATTATCTGCCCCAATTATTAACCCAATACCAGCTACAACATCAGTCTTATAATCATCGGCAAGTTTAATGTTGTGAGATCGTAACATGTTGGCAACTCTAACAAGACCTGGGGTATGTATGCAAGTGTTTACACTGTCGTGGGTGAGTGCTCGAAGTGTCACATGGGTACGACCCAAACGAACTTGAACTTTTACTACATTGCAATACAAATGTTTAACTTGGCTATCAAAAGGAGTAACCAATAAAGCAACATGATCTATAACAGGTAATTTAAGTTCATCAGCAAGATCTCTCTGAATGAAAGTGCGTTGTGAACCTATGTGAAGAAAACCACGTGTGATTCTTCGCAAACCACCACCAGACAGTTGTATGGTTGCTGTAGGTAGTGCAGTAGCTAACAATGAATGAGAAGAATTTGTGTTGATAGTATGTACAGTTGTATCAGTTAAACAAGCTTGAGCATTTGAGTTTGGTTCTTAAACAGATACAGTACCTACATTTTGTGATGCTCGAGTCGAGGTAGGTATTTGTGTATTTCTTTCAAACATGGAAGACCCTGATTTGCTCCCTACCATAGCATTGGAACTCAAATTACTATTTGCATTAAAACCAGGTGAAATTGAAGTTACAGGGCGTGTAGGATTCTGTGGTTTTTGACAAAGTTTAATGCACATAAAAGTATGATGAGTATTTGAGCTACAATTACGACATTCAAATTTTCTACTACAATCACTGGCTCTGTGTCCAGATTTTAAACAAATAAAACAAAGGTTAAGCACTCTTACTCGATTACGTCTACTGTCAAAAGTTGGATAATCTGTACAGTGTTTAGGACTGTAATTTTTGCCACAAAAAACACAAGAAACATTTTGGTTTGATGTACCAGACTGTGTATTTATAACAACAGACTTAACTGATTGTTCAGGATTGCACAACTTAATATGTTGGCTCTTTTTTGCCTTCTGTAATGACTTATTTTTCTTGTTAGACTGTGGATCAGATTCAACTACAACCTTGGAAACAACCTCAGCTTTGCGGCTACCACTTTGAGGTTGCATTTAACACAATTCTATAAGCTCTATTATCTCTGAAAGTCCATCTGACAACTGCTCATATGTAAATTTTGTGCACTTACAGCGGTTTGCCAATGCACAATAAGTTTCTCCTGGCAATTTACTAACTAGAGTTCCTAAAAAGAATTTATTATCAGTATACTGAGGTTCCAAATTTTCCAACTGTAGAACTAATTTTTCATATGCTAATTTAAACTCTAGAAGGTCGTCGTGTTGATGACGTGGTACTGGCAAATTCTGTATTTCTCTTGCAAGCTGCGTAACCAATCTGTCTGATCTACCAAACTGTTTTTTCAAAAGTTGTACTGCAGCTTTATAATTAGCATGTGTTACAGGAATACCTTCAATAGTTTTAAAGGTTCTACCCAATAAATGTGAGCGTAAAGTAGTAAACTTGACTACATCATCCAAATCAATACGAGTATCAACCAAAGAGCTAAATATGTCCCAAAATGCTGACCACTTTGAGACATCACCATCAAATTTTGGGATTTCAATGGGAGAAAGCTTAGGCGTTGGAAGCGAGTTCACTGGAGGAGTACGAGGGGGTATAGGTACAGTGCTCACACTGGACTTGTCATCTTTAAGTTGTGAAACTTGGTTTAAAAGTTTAAATGCTTCAAGCTTAAGATGACGAAAATCTCGACTAGCTGACAAATATAATGATGTGTCATCTATAATGTATACTTTATATTTACACCAAGTATCTAAATAGAGATCATATTGCATTTTAAGCTCAAAGTATGCTAATTGCAAAGAGGAAATTGAC
Organism: Halocaridina rubra; assembly: GCA_037179515.1. NCBI lineage: Eukaryota > Metazoa > Arthropoda > Malacostraca > Decapoda > Atyidae > Halocaridina > Halocaridina rubra. The sequence goes on along the minus strand of JAXCGZ010010276.1, from coordinate 29,687 downwards.
ACATTAGGGTCACTAACAATACTTGTGACAGAAGTCACAGCATCATTTAGCATTTCAGTTTGACAAGTAAATAGGTTGTTACTTCTGACTCGCAAGTCAGAGGTACTATCAATTACCAAGAGATCAGTATCTGTTTGGGACATTTTGAGTAGCTTAGGCACACAAATTCAAATTTATCAATCAAATAAATGCAACAAAATAACAAAAAACTACAATAAGCACAAAAATACACACTGTATAAGAATTGTATACTTAAACCAACAGCATTCCATATGGTAATGCTAACTTTCAAAGTGCCTAACAATAAGAGGCAAGCAGATTATAGTTGTGTTGATGTAATACCGTCTGATGGCCAAAAAAATATACCAACATAGGCAGTAGCAGTGTAAGACAAAGACCAAGATCATAAAATAACAAATAGGAAAATACACTTTAATACTGAAATAAATGTGAACCAGAACATCCAATTCGAAGGACCAGAAAAAAAATTATAAGTATAGTGTGGTGAACACTCTAGTCCTTTACTGGCTCAAACTAAAGAACTAGGCAACATGTATCCGAGACTCCGCTCCCTCTCTCAGAATCAATACACCTTGCATACTATTTTTTTAGGGAGTCAAACATCTCAAAAATATTTTGAGGGCATCAGGTTTTATATCTTCTAGGAATAGCCCAGGAATCTTTAGTATGTAATGGACTGTATTTAAATTTTAAGGGTCTGGTGAGCATATAATAAATGAATGGTCTATGCTACTTACACTAGGCTACTGGAATAAAAATTAAACATTATATATAAAATATCATATAATGTAACAGAAAACAATTTATAATTGGCATACAAAAAATAAAAATAAATAATAACTTGGATTATATCAAATGACACTTTGTCCTTCAAAAAATATATTGTTGCAAATATAAAGAGGTATTTAACAACATAAATGCAGCAAGACTAAGGAAAACTTGAAATTATATATTTTCACAATAAACCACTGTAGCCTAGGCTTAATGTTCCTTTCTGGGCTACAAAACATGGAATCATCTACTGAGCCAAAATCCCAATATTTGACACACTTATGTAGGCCACAAAATCAACAAGATAAAATGTCACAGATTACTGAAAATATTAGTGATACCCAAAACACAATGCAACAGAAGCATCCCAGCTCAAGCAGGATAGGATAGCATTGAGGCCTAGTCTGGAGAAGATAGGCCAGGATAATCTATTGTTCATATGACAGCATAGGGTATTGTCTCTTTACCACAAACACATACATATATCAGACGGTATTCTTTACCATATATACATATTTCAGACGGAATACATCAACACTCTACCATATTATTTTACAGTTTTTAGTGATTTTTTGGCCATGCCTCTCTTTCTCAGAGCCGGGGAAAAAAAGTGTGGCAAATTCTCCATCTGTAAACAAGAGTGTATCAGTGTTCAGAAGGGTTACAAATTACTTGAGAAATATTCCTAGATAACTTATTTATCATTACCTTACCAAGCTAGAAACTGTTAAATCTGCGTGCCTCCCTTACAATGAACTACTGAAATATAAACAGTTTATAAATACAAAATATAGATACACATAATATTTAGCAACGATGTCATCATCAAAGTACGAACAAAACAAAACAAATAAAACCAGCGTCTGCATACAAAATAAGTAGTATCCCCCTTTTTTCTATAAAAAAAAATAGATAATAAGAGCAAGGGAGTCAGATTACAAAAATAGAAAATTGAATAAATATAAACAAGCAAAAGTACATCTCTGAAACCATTTTATTTATTTTCATTGGGATGGAGAAAGCACAACCAAAACTAAGGGTTCTCTGTGACGTCATACCTGTTGGCCTGAACTTTTCAGGACATATTTGTTAATCTCCTGTGTACCCAAACTTCGTCTGGGTACACAGGAGATTAACGCATAGTTTTAAAACAAAACAATTTTATTTAAATCTAATGTTAATAAATAATATTTTCATTATGATTTCCATCATTTTCAATGCATAATTTGATGCGCTTTACAAAATTCAGGTGAACTCGATTGAATAGGTCTACATAGTGAAATTTCCTATGTACCCAGACTTTGTGGACACCCTGTAAAACTCAGAACCCTGTGTACCGACTATTTACCATTTCTACCTTTAGTCTGGGAGCAGATGAGCGACTTTGTATGCACGACGTTTTGGCAGCCACAATGAAGCGTGTTTAAGTGATTACCTAATTGTGTTTACGGGAAAGAGCCCAAAGCTCGTATCTTCCCGTCTCCTGATCGGTTCCATTTTATACTTAGTCATACTTATCATACCTGTCCTTAAAACTATGGATTGAGATAGCATTAACTACCTCCTCGCTTAGCCAATTCCAATTATCAACTACTCTTACACTGAAAAAGTATTTCCTTACATCCTGCAAAGAAGTTTTCTTACGAAGCTTCAAACTATGACCTCTAGTTCTAGAGCCAGCCATATCAAAATATCGATCCCTATCCACTCTATCATAACCATGAAGGAATTTAAAGACTGTCACCATATCCCCCCTCACTCTTCTAGCTTCCAGTGATGGTAAGTCTAATTCCCTCAGCCTCTCATCATAACTGAGATTACGTATTTCTGGCACCAGTTTCGTGGCATGTCTTTGAACTTTTTCAAGCTTAGCTATGTGCTTTTTCAAGTGCGGATTCCAAAAGGGGGTTGCATATTCGAGTTTTGGCCTCACATAGGTTACATAAATATTTCTGAACATTTCCTTGTCCATGTGCCTGAAGGCTACCCTTACATTTGATAAGAATGCATATGCTGCCCTTACTATGCCATTTATATGTATTTCTGGAGACAAATCTGCCAGTATGTTTACTCCTAGATCTCTCTCATTTTCTGTCTCTTGAAGTTGTACTCCAGCCACCGAGTAGTCAAGCTTGGGCCTTCTTGCACTTGTACCCATTCTCATTACCTTACATTTTGAAGTATTGAATTTCATTAGCCACTTTTCTGACCACTCATGCAGATTATTTAGATCCTCCTGAAGTTCTCTACCATTGTTCTCGTTTTTTACTTTCTTCACAATCTTTGCATCATCTGCAAACATATTCATGAATGAATTTACAGACTCTGGTAGGTCATTTACATATACAAGGAACAAAAGTGGCCCTAAAACTGAACCCTGTGGAACTCCACTACTAACTCTTCTCCATTCAGACACTGTCTTACTCTAACCCTCTGTTCCCTTCCTTCTAAGTAAGTTTGTATCCATTCCAAAACATTTCCACCTATTCTAGCCATTGATTGCAGCTTCCTAATAAGTCTCCCATGTGGAACAGTGTCAAACGCTTTCTGGAAGTCTAGGAATATGCAATCTGCCCAGCCCTCTCTTTCCTGTAAGATTTGGCTTACCTCATCATAAAATTCTAATAAGTTTGTTACTGTTGATCTACCTTCTCGGAAGCCATGTTGCCTCACTGACAAAAAGTTGAAGGATTCCAAGTGAAGAGAGATATGTTTCCTTAGTAGTTTCTCCATAACTTTGCAAACTATGCTGGTCAAGGAAACTGGTCTATAGTTCAGAGCCGTATCCCTCCTTCCCTTATTGAAGACAGGTATCACATTTGCTTGTTTCCAGCATCTTGGAATCTCCCCCGACTCCAGTGACTCCTTAAATATGATACTTAGTGCCACTGATATTGTATTTGCGCATTTTTTAAGCACATGAGGGGATATGTCATCTGTGTCTTGACTAATACACGCCATACAGTCGCCCATTTGCATGGGCAGAGCCACACTGGTCAGTCTTCAGTTTCAGTAATAAAGCGATCTATATATAATGTCAGTGTGAAGAGAAAAATGTGACTTTGCTTCGCCAACGTTGGTATGCGACTCCCAGGAAGTCTGTCAATTGTCAGTGATGACAAGTTCCAGTCGCTCAGCCCCAGTCATTCGTGTGCGGAGCTCCTCGACAAAAAGCCACACCACGATGTGGCTGGGAATAGCAACAGCCTGTCTCACAATTGCTCGCCCCAGACACTCGTTTGTGGGGCATAGCATCTAAACACCGCAATACACCGATGCTGCGATTCGTCGCCACAAAGTCGCTCGTCTACTCACGACCTTATGGAAGCGGAACTTTCGACCATTTGTCTTTTACCAGAGAAGCTTTTTTTAACAGTGTTTATTTCAGTTGCTTGAAAATGGAAACTCGATGCCTCTAAAAGCTCACATATCCATGTCCTCAAGAAACTTTTGCTAAGATTATATCTGGTGAAAGAAATTTGTTACCACTATGGGAGATGCTGTTCTCTCTCTCTCTCTCTCTCTCTCTCTCTATATATATATATATATATATATATATATATATATATATATATATATATATATATATATATATATGAGAGAGAGAGAGAGAGAGAGAGAGAGAGAGAGAGAGAGAGAGAGAGAGAGAGAGAGAGAGAGAGAGAGAGAGAGAATGACAAAATTATTTCTGCTCTTATGATCCTAATATTTACATTCGAATATTACAACAGCATAACTGAGACTTAGACATACTTCTTTCCCTCTTGAGCTTCTAAAAATTTCTGAAATGAAGCATAGCTGAGGCTTAGAACATACTTCTTTCCTTCTTGAGCTTCCAAAAATGTCTGAAATGAAGCATAACTGAGACTTAGACATACTTCTTTCCTTCTTGAGCTTCTAAAAATTTCTGAAATGAAGCATAACTGAGACTTAGACATACTTCTTTCCCTCTTGAGCTTCCAAAAATGTCTGAAATTAAGCATAACTAAGACTTAGACATACTTCTTTCCTTCTTGAGCTTCCAAAAATTTCTGAAATGAAGCATAACTGAGACTTACCCATACTTCTTTCCCTCTTGAGCTTCCAAACATGTTTGAAATGAAGCATAACTGAGACTTAGACATACTTCTTTCCTTCTTGAGCTTCCAAATATTTCTGGAATGAAGCCACAAAATAAACTCTTTTATTTCTATGCCTAATATATGGTCTCAGTATTATTGAATGCATTCGAAATCTTTTCATCAGAATGCAAAAAATGATGTCACTTCACTCCGGAAAATTTAAATTAAAACTTATTGGATGACACTAAAACATTTATCCCAACAGAGTAAGTTTATTTTCAGCAGTTTATTTCCTACAATTAATATTCTACAATGTATATTCTACAATTTATATTTTACAATACAGACATGAGGTTGTCCATTAGAATAGAACAGTTAATCACTTCCTCAATGAAAGACCCACACAAAAACCCATTGTCATAACTTACAGATGAAAAAATTATAATTCATTTACACATCAAATTTTGCCAAGTCAAACTGACTACCTAAGGCGGCAGATTTTCATAACTTTACTTTGAATTAAAGAGTGAAACGAAGGTGAAAAAAGAAGAGAAAAAAAGACAGTATATATCCCTCCCCAACACTAGCAAATACAAAATGTTTACGAGATGCGTATAATACTTATGATCTTTATAAGCATTCAGTTACTATTTAAAAGTTGTTTTTACAGCTCCAATCTCGTTCCTATAAATTTGTGTTAAATAACCCCAAAATTGATAGGTTAGGTTAATTTATGTTACATTAGATTAATACCTAATCTAATCTGTGTTAAGATAAGCTAACCTAACCTAATATAATTTATGGGTTATTCCATGTATTGAAAGTTATTTTCTTTACCTATTTGTAATGTATTAAAAGGTTCGACCAGCCTATTATTCACTTCTATTTGTTTAATATGAGTAATTGATATCAGATGATGTGACTACAACAGAGAATGGAGTTTATTCTACCTTGGCTCTATTGTACATTACATATCATCTGAAATGTTCCGGTTTTGCGTCACGGACTCCCTTTTCTACCATGGGCTATGACGGATGCCTTCTTGCGAAGGACTTGTTATGGCAGATGTAATCGTTATCCTGAGTGCATGCCCTTGCTAACCTCAGACCGTGACGGGGCGCGAACCCTCGACCTGACGCCTCAGAGTCGCGGACGCTACCGCTTGAGCCACGGTGACTATTACATATCATCTGAAATCAATTATATATCATAGGGCCGTTGTTTATCTTCATCGGACTGACATTTGGCTGAATTTCATGACTAGGTGGATGTCCCATTCGCTTGTAGAAAAGATATCTATCTAAATAAATAGGAGAGAACCAGCTTAGTAGAATGGCTCTTTTAACAACCTAATCATTCTATGAATTTCTTTCTAAATCAGTACGGAAAGATAATATCCATAAGAACCAAAAGCATTTTTAGGAGTGCAGATAGGAGAATATCCCAGGCGGCTTCAAATATATTGCGGAAGAGACAAGTCGGTGTGGTTTCCAGATGTCGTTAATATAAGATTTCACTCAACATATTATAAGAAAACACCTGCACCTTTTGTTTTTTTCCGGTAATTAGTTTTGATATTATAATTCCCAAGCATATTAACATAACTAATAGTAACTATTTGCATGGCATGGGTACCTATGAAAATATCGTGAATGATATATAATAGTTATTCTGCCTGAAAAAATATGAGATCATATATATATATATATATATATATATATATATATATATATATATATATATATATATATATATATATATATATATAAACCACCAACTTCACCACAGAAGGTCTAAGAGAGAAACCAACCATACAGCTTAACTGCTATACTAGGAATGAACACATTCCATCTGAATGCCTCATTGTTCATATAACAGTTTCTCCCAACCTCACTCGTGGTTTTGTTTTCTCATTTAAGTCAAATCCCAATCTAACTGGCCATCAACAATAATCAAATAAGCACATTACCATATGTGAAAACATGAATCATATATTACCCCAACTAGGACTCGAACCTAGGACATATAATTACTGTGCCAAGGCACTACCAACTACACCACAGAAGATAGAATGCGTTCATTCCTAGTATAGCAGTTAAGCTGTAAGGTTGGTTTTGCTTTTAGACCTTCTGTGGTGTAGTTGGTAGCACTTGGCACAGTAATAATGTGTCCTAGGTTCGAGTCCCAGTCGGGTAAAATATAATATATATATATATATATATATATATATATATATATATATATATATATATATATATATATATATATATATATATATATATATATATATATATATTTTTTTTTTTTTTTTTTTTTTTTTTTTTTTTTTTTAACTAAGAGTGCTGTACATACAGCTTGAATTTTTAGTTAGCACTGGATGGTGGAGGATAATTTTTTTTTTCCTCTTTTCCAGCTCACTATTTGCCAGATATCAGTACCATCTGACTGACTCAAGGAATATATAAATACTGATTTATGACGACGAGGAACAACAAACTTGCTGTAAATGCTTTTTAAATGAACTACTGCTACACAAATGACATCATTTGCTTGAAAAATCCTATCTTTTGTTGTCGATGGGGTACAGGTCTCCTTTTTACTTCCCTCGTTACATTTGTTTGTAGATTGGATTGTGTCATTTTACTAAAGTCCAAAACATATTGGAACATGTCGTTCTTGAAGGTTATTGTGCCCGTTGGATTAAGTTGATAACTTCTTTCAATTTCATCTGATGTCAGTGTACTTTTGAGGAAAGATCTCTGTGTTGTGTCAACTTTGCCATATTGAATCCATGACTGATTTTGATCTAAGAAGTACCATACATTCCATGATTTTTCGACTTTGCCGTTAACATTTTCAGAGCATAATCTTCGAAGAACAAATGTTTCGCGAGTTTTAGGATTCATCAATGACATGGATCTGAAATCTGCATTCCAAGAACATCCTCCAAACAATTGCAGGATCTTACTTGGACAGTTATTCTGATCTGGTGGTGGAACTTGACAATGATCTATATCTGGATCACAGTATGCATTCTCAATCACCATGACCTGATTTTGTCTTAGGTTAACCCACCCAATGGAATGTTCCCTCACTTGCCAGTGATAGTACTCTTTTGCGTGCAGTCTCTTACATCCTGTATTTTCATAGAAGCAGTTACCAGTAACAGAATAGAAGCATATTTCGCTCATTACCACGTTGCCCTCAACGTGATGTGACCATTTGGATTTACTCATTTGACCAGAACCAAATGGGCTACCCCTCCCTTTAGTTTCTATGAAGTTTCTGCCTGCAAATTTTTGTCTTTCCTTAGCATCAGAATACATGACATCTCTCTCTTCATGTCTGTAACCCTCGTGAGGTGGTTTCTCTGGTACATTCCTGTTATAATTAGTGTCTCCCTTTGGATCTGAAAGTTGAAATATGGAAGGATGCTGATCCTCAAGAGTTTTCAAGACGTCTCTTTGGCTATCATTTATATCAATTCCATACTTTCTAAGTACCTTCGAATTGTGTAAGCCCAAAAGTTTGTGATTGAGATTACATTTTACCCTCTTGCACTGAAGTTTATTCATAAAGGCACTCTTACATATGTGCAGATAGGGACAGTGCTCTCTTTTCTCACAGTACCTTGTACCATATTCATCACATATTTTAAGAGCACTTGGTTGCGATTGCTGGAATATGGATGGACTCCTTTCCTGGAGAGTTTGCATAATGTCTCTTGGGCTTTCATTTGCATCTATCCCATGTGCCATCAATACCTTTGGGTTGTTTAGAGTGTTAAAATTGTGATTGAACTTACAGCTTCCTTTACACTGAATTCTATTCATAAGAAAAGCATGACATACGTGGAGCCTATCACAATACCTGTCTTTTGTACAATTCCCTTTATTATATCCATAGCAAATGTTAAGCTTTTTATCAGGTAATGAAGGGGCTATTGAGAGTTTTAGTATTTCTCCAAGATGCTTAGGAGGAATATTATATATTTGAAACATGTGCAGTACTTCATTATTGTGTTTGCTGTCTACGTTGTGTCCAAATATGCAGTCAACATCATAACAATGGTCATGCAAATAACGGGGACATATATGCAATTCATTACAACTTCCTGTCTTCATGCATCCTCTGTTTAGGTAACTTGCACATATTTTAAGATTTGGCCTGAGACATACTTCATCCCCCTTTAATTCAAATATATAATCGTTAGAAGTAGCAACCTGACCAATGTCTGTTGTGTGTAAGCCATGTTTGCCTCTTAATGTTTGGACTCCGGCCTTATACGCAGGATATTTCAGCAAAATGTGCATCAGAGTAGTTGAAGAGAGTCGCTGTCCTCTCTGGTGGATGCTAGACAGAGTTAGCTGTGCAAAATCCTTCTCAAGAGGGTCAGAGTCTGCACTATCAACGTGATGAATGTTGGAAGTTACTCCGAATTGTGAAGGGGTAAGCCCAGGGTTTCGACTACGAGCTGATCCACCATACTGAAAGAATATAAGTTTATTAAAAGTACAAAATCAGTTCCAAATTCTCCTCTTACCAATAATATCCCTTCTTAGTCCATAAGGAGTATTGCGTATTACATCACACCAGTAAATGAGTAGGACCTGAGGCATATGAATATTAAGGAATATTGATGAGAGTCATTTATGCTCTAAAAATGGAAATACATAAGAATAATTTCCGAGATGGATGAATAACTTAATTTTACTTGGAAAACGGAAGTATAGATTGAGATTTCATAAAGCAGGCACAGCAAAATGAATATTTCAAAAATAAAACATAAGGATCCCATGAAGGCCTTCAAAGTTGTATTATTGTTATGGCCTTTGATATGCTCAGTTTAACGTTATGAACTCCTTTTTCTATTACTGGCTAGAACAGTGCCTTCTTGGGAGGGACTTTGGTTTTGGCACTGTTGAATGCATAAAGTCTGTCATATTATAGGTATGCTGCACATCATGCCATTTGGGCATCAAATCTGTTGTCTGTATCTATTCTAAATTATATATATACTTTATTAATTTCTTATATTAATGCATCGTCTGCCTTAAAGCCTGCTGGAAACTATATACTGTATTTTGTTTTATTTTTTTTTAAGCGAAGGGTTTAATCTAGTCATGTACTTAATTATTTACATGACTTATGTGAGGCCTAACCTTACATATGCTGCACCCTTCAGGAATCTTTACTTAGAAAAACATAGTAACAGCTTAGAGAAAGGTCAGAGAGATGCTACAAGGCTAGTGACTGAGATGCGAAATCTTAACTATAAGGAAAGGCTGAAAGAGCCGTTAGACTTACCATCATCACATACATAAAAACACCATTTAAACCTCTTACCATATAGTTGGTGTCACGGTCTCGTTGCTTGCCTGTCATTTCATCAGCACTTTGCCTGTTTATGTAGCGCATGTAGCCTGTTGGTCTTCTTGTGCTTTCAACGTGGTATGATTGGCTTTTTGCTTGTGAATAACAGGATTCGTTATTTAAGTAGGAAGAATTAGCACCGAGGTCGATAGTTTCATCAGTTTCATCTTGGATATTGCGATGGCTCATATGCATTGGCGTTGTGGTTGGGAGATTGGATCTCCTGATATCTCTCTCTTCCTCTGGATCAGTAACACGACAGCTCATATGCATTGGCGTTGTGGTTGAGAAATTGGATCTCTTAATATCTCTCTCTTCCTGTGGATCAGTATTATGACGGCTCATATGCATTGGCGTTGTGGTTGGGAGATTGGATCTCCTGATATCTCTCTCTTCTTCTGGATCAGTATCATGACGGCTCATATGCATTGGCGTTGTGGTTGGGAGATTGGATCTCCTGATATCTCTCTCTTCCTCTGGGTCAGTTTCATACTGGAGATAGGGCGTAGTATTTCTATATGGAGTTCTCTCTTTGTATGTATTGCAAGGATTGTTAGGATAGATCCCTGCTCTCGACTGAACCAGTCTATTATTTCTCTCCTCCTCTTCTGCTTCGTCTTGGGAAATGGGTGATTTTCTCCTATGTCTTCTACCTAAAATGTATAGATAATTTCTGAGACGCTTAATCACTATTTCATTCTATGAATTTTGGACGGTGTGAAGTCTAACTGTATTTCAAATCATTAAAAGGGGCTAAAATATCAACCTACAGAACACCTTCAATGATGTTATTCCATATGTCAAATACTAGATTTTGGGTATTTATACCTTTGCTAACGTGCCTTACCAGATGAATACTTCAGCCACTATAAAAAAAATTGTACAAATGATGCAGTTTTTAATCTATAATGCATATTTGATAATTCTCAGAGAAGCACCGGTTAATAATACCAAATATATCCACTCGGCTCTTTAATATGATTTCTTCAGAGAAATATTATTAATATATACATACATAAACAATTATATATTGAGAAAAAATCAGCTATGCAGAATGGTGGGTATCATACATTGATGAATTAAGCGTTCTCTGCTCTCCATAGTTTATTCTATCTAACACTGCACTTTTTAATAACTTTCTCCTGGGGCGGAGGAGAAGAATACTAGGACGGTGTGCACCTGTGTGTCATAAAAGTAGACTCTATGGGAAAGAGCGAGGGGAGTAGGAATCTCCCTTTCGTGTTTTCATTCCGCAAAGAATACAGACAGTGTTCACCTGAGTGTCTTAAAAGTAAACCATATGGGGAAGAACGAGGGGAGTAGGAATTCACCCTTCGTTTTTTTCACTCTGCAAAGAATTGTGGCTTTGCTTTGACTCGGTCACCCACAAAGCAAGTACGATATTTGCCTTTGTAAATGATATATAGATAGAAATTTTCGTTATGCAGGATGCAGACTATCAAAAGCCACTAATTTTTCATATACAAATATATAAATTGTATAATGTTATAATTTTTTTCTTTAAGTAATGTGTATCTTATAAGCTACATTAAATGTGTGGGGGTGTAAATTATGTAGTATATTGACGACCAAGGTGTCAGTGAAGGCAATTATATTTTTATCGTAAGATTTTCTTTTTCAGGAGTGAAAGAACATATTCGAGAGTCTCACCACTAGAATCATCATCTGAGCCTCTATACTTAGGTCGATCTCTACTTCCTCCTTTAGGCTTGACCTCCTGGAAAGTAGAATAATATATGATGATCATGACCTGTTTTACGTCATGGACTCGTATTTCTACTAAGGCATAGGACGGTGCCTTCTTGCCAAAAAATTTTGGTTTTGGTAGGTGTGATCGTTACTCTGACAGAATGCCCTTTTTAACCACAGACCACGGCGGGCTGCGAATGCTCGACCTGACGCCTCAAAGACGCTGTCGCTTTTTTTGAACTGTCAGGCATGAGTTGGCACACACACACGCACACACACACAGGTACGATAAGTATCACTAAGTCTAAAATGGAACCGATCAGGAGACGGGAAGATACGAGCTTTGAGCTCTTTCCCGTAAACACAATTAGGTAATCACACAGCAGATTTGTCTCCAGAAATACATATAAATGGCATAGTAAGGGCAGCATATGCATTCTTATCAAATGTAAGGGTAGCCTTCAGGCACATGGACAAGGAAATGTTCAGAAATATTTATGTAACCTATATGAGGCCAAAACTCGAATATGCAGCCCCCTTTTGGAATCCGCACTTGAAAAAGCACATAGCTAAGCTTGAAAAAGTTCAAAGACATGCCACGAAACTGGTGCCAGAAATACGCAATCTCAGTTATGATGAGAGGCTGAGGGAATTAGACTTATCATCACTCGAAGCTAGAAGAGTGAGGGGGGATATGGTGACAGTCTTTAAATTCCTTCATGGTTATGATAGAGTGGATAGGGATCGATATTTTGATATGGCTGGCTCTAGAACTAGAGGTCATAGTTTGAAGCTTCGTAAGAAAACTTCTTTGCAGGATGTAAGGAAATACTTTTTCAGTGTAAGAGCAGTTGATAATTGGAATTCGCTAAGCGAGGAGGTAGTTAATGCTATCTCAATCCATAGTTTTAAGGACAGGTATGATAAGTATCACTAAGTATAAAATGGAACCGATCAGGAGACGGGAAGATACGAGCTTTGGGCTCTTTCCCGTAAACACAATTAGGTAATCACAATTAGGTAATCACACACAAAAGAAGTTTGGCGATATCCTAAGTAAATTAAATGACATTGTCTTCCCATCCCACATATGAGACGAAATGGCAACGTAGACTGTTCATATATTCAGTGGGGTGAAAGTTATATAGCAGTATAGCAGGTAGTGAAAGAGAAAGTTCTGGTAAATGAGAGAAGAGCTAATTACACGGAAAAAAATTATAAAAAGAAATAAGAGGTCATTACTAACAAGTACTTTAGTGAAACAACCACCTGATATTATGAAATCAGTGATATCATGTGCACATGAACTTCAAGATTCAACCCTACAAGACAGGGGAGATGCAACAATGATAGCCCTAAAGCCAAGGGCTTGGATAATTACTAAGTACGCTGGAATGGGAAAGGCAAGATTAATATAGGTAACCTTTGATAAGTAGGGCACCTGTAGAGACTTTTCTTTTTTTTATGAGTGCAACACCGGGACAGGCAGAAACCACCCTCATCAACAATGGCCTGGGCACGAGAAAATACCAAGACGAAGGAAAAGAAAAGGGTTAAGGACAAGGCAGAGATGAGGCAATGTCACACAAAGGAAAACAACAGACAGAAATAAAACAGTCCAAGTACAGAGGACCCACAGAAAGGTCATAAGAATTAGGAAAGACAGAAGGAGGAAGAGAGTTCCAGAGTCTGGAGGTAGATGGGAAGAAGCAGTCGCTGCACCGACCAATCCGCGAGCTACAAATCTCCACACAGTACCTGTGAGATGAGGCCGCTTGGCGAGTGTTACGCGGCCTTGGCAGTGGGGGAGGGATGCAACTCGCCAACTCATCAGAGCAGCGATGGAAGTAGTAGCGATAGAAAAGCGAAAGAGAAGATACCTTACGGTGAAGAGAGAGAGAATCCAGGTTAGAAGTAAGAGAAGGATCATTGATGAGTCTGACTGCCTTGGATTCAACCCTATCAAGAAGATAAGTAAAGGAAGAAGCACCCCAGATGTGTGAGCAGTATTCTAAGCAGGGAGGGATAAGACCTTTGTAAATCTTAAGTAACTGCAATGAGGAAAAGTAACGACGAAAACGAAACAAAAACCCCAATTTTTTGGATGAAGATTTAGAAATTTGGATTATGTTATTCCTCCAAGACAAGTTAGAGGCTGTATGGATTCCTAATATGTTGATAGAGTTAAGAGGGTAAATTTCATTAGTTTCGAAGACAATAGGGTTATCAGGAGGAGAAGAAGATAAAGAGATAGCCAGAAACTGAGTCTTGGAGGCATTGAATTTAACTAAATTTTGAGTGCCCCTCTCAGATACTCTCTGCAAATCGGAATTAAGAGTAGAAGAAAGAGTGATATGAGATTGATTACGAGTAGCAGATGAAGATATTGTGAAGAAAAGGCAGAGGAAAAGTGAAGGGTAGAATCATCAGCAAAGGCATGAAGAAGAGAGGAAGATGGGGATTGTAGATCATTGATGAAGAGAAGGAACAGAGTTGGTGAAAGAACAGAGCCCTGTGGAACACCACTGGTAACAGAGAAAGGCTAGATGTCGCGCCATCAGCAACTACAGATATAAAACGGTCAGTAAGAAAACTGGAAATCAGAGAACAGAAAGAGGGGGTAAAGCCATAGGCAGGGAGTTTGGCCAACAGAGCCTTGTGCCAGACTCTGTCGAAAGCCTTAGAGATATCAATGGCGACGACAAAGGATTCCCCAAAGTTCCTCAGAGAAGATGACCATACATGAGTAAGATAGAACTGGAGATCACCAGTGAATCTTGCCTTGCAGAAGCCGTACTGGTGATCTAAGATAAGTGAGTAAAAATCTCATAGAATGTTAAAAATAAAGGACAGCGTCATGTAACCTGGTAGAACGACATAATGGGAAATAATTAAAAACTGGTTACAATAAGTTGAAAATCTAAATGAAGGAATAAATTAGGAAGGTAAGGTTTTTGTTTTATTTATTTATTTTATTATATTCTTTTTCTTAGGGTTGGTTCTAAACATAGGGATGATATAGGAAAAGGTAGGAAAAAATGAGATATATACTAATTTAATACTAATATATACATATGCTTATTGAGTACCTGGTAAGGGAGTAGAATTAAAGAAGAATATATTTGAGGATATAAAGGATATATTAGCATTTGCAGAGAGAAAATTACATGAGGTTGTATGCTATGCTACAGTGTTTCCTAAAGGCTATAAAGTAATGAGAACAGAGAGATAAGAAAAAACTGGAAGAAATAAAGGTTTTACCAGTAAGTAAAAGAATCCAAATTGTGGAAGTAAAGCTGATTATACAAAGAGATTTCAAGGAGTTTATTATGTCTGCATAAATACGGCTCATAGAGTATAGCACATCATAGAACCAACAAAGACTTGAGTAATAGAGTAATATAGATACTCTAAATGTAATAACTTTAGCTGTAAACTTTCATGTGAGAGGAAAGGTGTTAAATCATGGAAAATAAACTAAAATAATCTTGAGCCAAACACTGAATATTATTCTCTTTGGCAATATTCTTAGGCTATGTAAAAGCAGACATTTTGTACGAACGGGTATTATAACCAACAAGGGCTGGGGGATGAGATGAAATATCGCTTCTTGATCTAGTTTTCAGAGATAATCTTTTTGAATATCGGAAAAATTAGTATGAGCCTCACATCGAAAACGTATTTTGTGTGAGTTTTTGATAGTGTAGAACATCATAGACATACTGTCTGACAGTGGGAAGCAACGAAATAGGAAGAACAATACAAAAAGGATGATTACAAGAGAATTTTTAACTGTAGACATAGAAAACTTTTACATTATGAATATGAGGGGATAGTTGGCTATTGTAAAACATCTACCAAATATGAATTTTAAATGGAAAAGAGAAATGGTTCAACGACGACTAAAGTATTGCAAAGGAGAGGAGAGATAAATGCTAAAACAGGTAAACGAGAAGAAGTATAAATGCTTTTCATCATTGTATAAGAGCAAGAAATGACTACCCGTGTATAAGTTTATAGGCAGAGGGAGCATATGAGAGAGATATTGCAGGGGAAAATAAGGAAAAACTGAAACTCTTTCAAATCTTTCTCAGTGGAACCTACAGGTAAAACGAGCCATTTGAGACATGTGATTAGTTCTGAGAACACTTGAACAAACATCTTCTTGGCATTGTCTACATCTAGGTATCACTCCTCAAGAAATGTTACCAAGATGACCCTCTAATAAGGACACGAGATTATTGGTACATACCTATGATGGGGTTTATGCAACGCGGAAATAAAAATATAAGTTGCAAGAGCTCTCTAGAGAGCGTATTATTGCAAAAATATGGAAGAATGAAAAAAAAAGTTAAAGGAGAGAGAGAGAGAGAGAGAGAGAGAGAGAGAGAGAGAGAGAGAGAGAGAGAGAGAGAGAGAGAGAGAGAGAGAGAGAGAGAGAATGTGTTAGGGGAATATAAATAATTTAGAAAGTATAAATAAGGTACAAAGAAAAAGAAAAACATCAGCTGGGAAATAAAGATCTTGTAAGAAATGATAAAAATGGATGGGATGTAAATATTTGCCTGCAATACTTAAATAATGGAGAAATACTAAATATATTAGAAGTCTTTCAGGAATTGATAGTAAACCAGCTTAGTATTACCATTGCTTTCTCGGGCTTGGAGAAAAACAATATAAGGGCGAAGGACTCAATAAAAAATAAAAAAATAAATAAAAAAAAAGAGGCTTCAATGGGAAATTTGAATGTACTTCAAAACAGGAAGATGTTTCAGAGAAAAAGGCGAAAAAAAAATTCTGAATGAAAGTGCGAAATTAGTGATGAAACAAGCACTTAATTAAGATAAATCTCTCATGGTGTCAAAGAGCAAAATTGCTGATGAATTAGGCACCTAATAAAGACAAATCTCTCATGGTATCAAACAGCGAAATTGCTGATGAAACAGGCATTTGATAAAGACAAATCTCTCATGGTATCAAACAGTAAAATTACTGAGGAAACAGGCACTTAACTGAGACAAATCTCTCATGGTATCAAAGAGCAAAATTTTTGATGAAAAGGCACCTAATAAAGACAAATCTCTCACGGTATCAAATATCGAAATTGCTGATGAAGCAGGAACTTAATAAGGACAAAATATGGCATCAAACAGCAATATTGCTGATGAAACAGGCACTTGATAAAGACAAATCTCTCATGGCATAAAGAAGCAAAATTGCTGATGAGACATGCACTTAATAAATACAAATCTCTCAGAGTATCAGAGAGCAAAATTGCTGATGAAACTGGCAATTAATTAAAACAAATCTCTCATTATATCAATCGGCAAAACTGATTATGAAATAGGCACTTAATTAAGACAAGTCTCTCATGGTGTTAAAGAGCAAAATTGCTGATGAAGCAAGCACTTAATTAAGACAATTCTCTCGCGGTGTCAAAGAGCTCAAATTCGTCTGAATCAGTTCAAAACCATAGGAGAAATACAATTTACTCCTGAACTCTAAACGAGAAAAATTGTATCTTACTGTTTTTTCCTTATCACTTATAATATAGCATCTTATTTTATCTACCATATAATACTTAATGTTACTGACATTTTACTTACTGTGTGAGACAGGTTTCCTTTTCTTTGTGATCTGGTATCGCAACTCCCATGATAGTCATCATAGCCAGCTGTCTGCTTAACTTTCATTTTATGTTCCATCTCATGACCATATCCCTTGCTTATTTCTGGATATTCACCACTTTTTCTTCTTGTTCTCTCGTATTCATCTGGAGGTCTTCCCACTCCCTTACGTCTGGATTTGCTCATATGATGGACATCAGAGTTTCTTTTCAGTTCCTCACCTGACTTTTTGAAATCTAAGCTGTCTTCAGATGTACTTCCTTCTTCAGTAGCTTTATCCATTATTGTGTCTGAGTCCTTATATCCGTTTCTCTTTCCATCTTTCTCTTGGTTATAAAATAGTGAGCCGTAACCCCTGGGGTAATTATCTGTACTTGAGCTATGCCTATGATTGGCAGAGGAGTTAAGGTTCCTTGTATTGATTGACGTATCTTTTACTCTGAGATTTTCCTCATCACTTTTGGATATTCCCGCAAGTTTTCTGCGAGAAGGACGATCAGAACTGTCACTCTCAGCATTTGCCTCACTACCACTCTTTCGAGCATGGTAATCTCTAACTTTGCTTGTTTCCCTGTCATTCAGAGTGTTCTTGTCTCTCTTGTTTGTATATCTTTTATCACGTTGTTTCTGATTTTGACACTCTCTTTGAGATCCTTGTCTCTTGCCTCTCGGAGAGTCGCTTTCACTGGCTGAATCAGTTTCCAGACATTGTCTGAAATTCTGCCCAAGGGTTTGATATAGACTTGCTTCCTTCTGATCTTGATACTCTCTATGAGATCCTTGTCTTTTGCCTCTCGGAGAGTCGTTTTCACAGGCAGAATCAGAGTCCAGATGTTGTCTGATATTCTGCCCATGGGTTTGATATAGACTTGCTTCCTTCTGATCTTGATACTCTCTTTGAGATCCTTGTCTTTTGCCTTGGAGAGCATCATTTTCACCGTCTGAATCAGATTCCAGATGTTGTCTGAAATTCTGCCCATGGGATTTATATGGACTTGTTTGCCTCTGATCTTGATACTCACTTTGTGATCCTTGTCTTATGCCTTGGGGAGAATCATTTTCACTGACTGAATCAGATACCTGATGTCGCCTGTAATTTTGCTTTTGGGTTTGATATGGACTTGTTTGCCATTTGTCTTGATAATCTCTTTGTGATCCTTGTCTTATGCCTTGGGGAGAATCATTTTCACTGGCTGAATCAGACTCCGGATGTCGCCTGTAATTTCGCTCGTGGGTTTGATATGGACTTGTTTGTTCCTTGTGGATTCTTTCCTGTTGTATAGTTTGATTCAATTCTTCTTTTGGAGTCAAAGCTGATCGAGGAGGAGCTAAAACCAATAAAAACAAATTTATTAAGTTATTAATGGTGTGGCATCTGATCATCACTCATTTCATTCCGACTAAATATGTATATTAATCATATCAGCTTGTATGCGTCTGGAATATAAATGAATTTGTATATGTGCAAAGCTTTAATATTATAATATACCATTTCCTTACTGCCACATATTTTTCTTTAGATCTTAAGATCTATTAAAAAATATTAAAACTCTGAATATAAAAGACTAGATTAGTGTATTTTCATCCAGTTTAGTCTACCTCAAGTCTCTGTGAAAAATATAAATAGCATTATATGTAATATGCCACTGTCCGTAGGGCAACAAGAGAATGATAATAATAATAATAATAATAATAATAATAATAATAATAATAATACTAATAATAATAATAATATTTTAAGTAAGAAATATTGGAGGGCGAATATTATATAATAACGACTGTAGCTCAAAAGAGAGGAGAACGTACTTAAATTCAGGGAAGTAAGCTCTCGTACAGTAAGCAGAACATGACATTTCAGTAAAATATTGAATACTGAGGAACTTATCACTGGTAAAAGTTCTAAATTATTAAATACTGAGGAACTTATCACTGGTAAAAGTTCATATTATTAACCATTTATATTTCATAACCCAACCAAACATGACTTATTGAGGACTAAAAAAAAACCGTCTAGGCATTTCAAGAAAAGTAAAATGGTATAACAATGTGCATAAATTCAACAGCAAAGCAAATTTCTAATAATGTAGATAACCATGCACTAGGTTGACCCATGGCATTAGCCGCCCACTGCGATACAACAGATGAAGGTATTATAGAGTAAAATAAGACTTTCTTGGACAGCTCTGTTTTAAGTCTTCCTTCAGTTACGGATTCATTTGTATGCTTACATCTACACAAAATATTCTTGCATATTCGCTACTCAGTTATTATCCCTTCATATCTGACAAGTCACAGCACTCCCCATCTCTGTTTCTCTTTGCTTTATGTGTCTTCGTGTCTAGGTCTGATGAGGGAAATATTCTTTGTCCGTCCTAGTATCACACTCATAAACAAAAAATAAGGTAAAAAACTACTAACGAACGTGTTTTCTCGGTGTGATTGGTGGTGGAGTTCTCATGAGTGTATCCTTCTTTTCTTTCCGCGATCGTGGTAATTCCATCTTATCATCATCACTCTCACTGCTCGAATAGTGATCCAAGCCATTTCCTCCATCACTATCACGGTATGACAACGGCCTCGACATTTTAATCTCTCAGATTATCTTTAAATTAAAAAAAAATAATAAATTTATATTTCACGAAAAAATAATCAGGTGATATGCATGTTGCATATTAGTCCATTTTCAGAGAATTCTGCTTTGAAAATGGGCTCAAATGCAATTGAAAGATCCCTGAACTCATCAGTATCACTTTCCTATGTAGCTGACCCCAGTTCGAATATATATATATATATATATATATATATATATATATATATATATATATATATATATATATATATATATATATATATATATATATAACCAAATAAGCACATTACATATGTGAAAACATGAATCATTTTTGGCCCCGACCGGGACTTGAACCTAGGACTTATAATTACTAAGACAAGGCGCTACCAACTACACAACACAGAAGGTTAAAAGGAATCCAACCTTATAGCTTATATCTGCTATACTTAGGAATGATTGCATTCTATCTGAATGGCACTATGTTCATATTACAGATTCCCCAACCTCACTCGTGGCTTCATTTTAGCATTTAATGCAATTCCCAATCTCATTCGGGCTATACAATAACCAAATAAGCACATTACATATGTTCAAGTCCCGGTCGGGGCCAAAAATGATTCATGTTTTCACATATGTAATGTGCTTATTTGGTCATTGTATAGCCCGAATGAGATTGGGAATTGCATTAAATGCTAAAATGAAGCCACGAGTGAGGTTGGGGAATCTGTAATATGAACATAGTGCCATTCAGATAGAATGCAATCATTCCTAAGTATAGCAGATATAAGCTATAAGGTTGGATTCCTTTTAACCTTCTGTGGTGTGTAGTTGGTAGCGCCTTGTCTTAGTAATTATAAGTCCTAGGTTCAAGTCCCGGTGGGGGCCAAAAATGATTCATATATATATATATATATATATATATATATATATATATATATATATATATATATATATATATATTTATAATAATAATAATAACAACAATAATAATAATATATATTTATATATATATATATATATATATATATATATATATATATATATATATATATATATATATATATATATATATATATATATATATATAATCAGAAAGAACTGCATAAATTAATCATCTCTCAGAACACTATGCTTCGAATATTCCAACTCAAGAGAATGTATAGAAAGAACTGCTCTCAAAGAGGTAACATATCCATTTGCCAGAAATTATTTTTGGGGGGGCATAAGTTTTCTAAAGACCTGGTATGCAAGATTTCGAAAACCATGAACCTTCATCATCAGACAGTTAAAAAATGACTATTGAATGGAACTTTATTGGAAACATTGAAGACGTTCAGAAGGGCTTCTTCAAATTGGAAAGCCTGCATGCATATTCATCAGAAATATTTTGCTAAAACAAAAGTCATTTCTGGCGCAGAAATGTGTTACCTCTTTGGAAAATCGCTCTTCAACAGGGATATGTGAGTGATATTTGCGTGTGTGTGTGATTATCTAATTGTGATTACCTAATTGCGTTTACGGGAAAGAGCCCAAAGATCGTATCTTCCCGTCTCCTGATCGGTTGTGTGTGTGCTTGTGTGTAATTACCTAATTGTAATTACCTAATTGTGTTTACGGGAAAGAGCCCAATGCTCGTATCTTCCCGTCTCCTGATCGGTTTCATTTTATACTTAGTGATACTTATCATACCGGTCCTTAAAACTATTGATTGAGATAGCATTAACTACCTCCTCGCTTACCGAATTCCAATCATCAACTACTTTTACACTGAAAAACTATTTCCTTACATCCTGCAAAGAAGTTTTCTTACGAAGCTTCAAACTATGACCTCTAGTTCTAGAGCCTGCCATATCAAAATATCGCTCCCTATCCACTCTATCATAACCATGAAGGAATTTAAAGACTGTCACCATATCCCCACTATGCCATTTATATGTATTTCTGGAGACAAATTTGCCAGTATTTTTACTCCTAAATCTCTCTCATTTTCTGTCTCTTGAAGTTGTACTCCAGCCACCGAGTAGTCAAGCTTGGGCCTTCTTGCACTTGTACCCATTCTCATTACCTTACATTTTGAAGCATTGAATTTCATTAGCCACTTTTCTGACCACTCATGCAGACTATTTAGATCTTCCTGAAGTTCTCTACCATTGTTCTCGTTTCTTACTTTCTTCACAATCTTTGCATCATCTGCAAACATATTCATGAATGAATTTACACACTCTGGTAGGTCATTTACATATACAAGGAACAAAAGTGGCCCTAAAACTGAACCCTGTGGAACTCCACTACTAACTCTTCTCCATTCAGACACTGAGTGTCTTACTCTAACCCTCTGTTCCCTTCCTTCTAAGTAAGTTTTTATCCATTCCAAGACATTTCCACCTATTCTAGCCATTGCTTGCAGCTTCCTAATAAGTCTCCCATGTGGAACAGTGTCAAACGCTTTCTGGAAGTCTAGGAATATGCAATCTGCCCAACCCTCTCTTTCCTGTAAGATCTGGCTTACCTCATCATAAAATTCTAATAAGTTTGTTACTGTTGAACTACCTTCTCTGAAGCCATGTTGCGTCATTGACAAAAAGTTGAAGGATTCCAAGTGAAGAGAGATATGTTTCCTTAGGAGTTTCTCCATAACTTTGCAAACTATGCTGGTCAAGGAAACTGGTCTATAGTTCAGAGCCATGTCCCTCCTTCCATTTTTGAAGATAGGTATTATGTTTGTTTGTTTCCAGCATCTTGGAATCTCCCCTGACTCCAGTGACTTTTTAAATATGATATTTAGTGCCACTGATATTAAGTTTGTGCATTTTTTAAGTACATGAGGGGATATGTCATCAGGACCTGTAGCTTTATGAACATCTAACTCCATCAGCGCCTTGCATACCTCTGTGACTGTAAGGTTAATGTTCTCTAATACCGGCCCTTGAGCTTCTATCTCTGCAATCTGAGGGGGTGGAGTATTTTCTACTGTAAATACTGACTGAAACTCCTTGTTCAATTCTTTGCAGATCTTTTCATCCGTCTCACTGATGCATCCATCCTCTCTCTTAAGCCTTAAAACCTGTGTGTGATTACCTAATTGTGATTACCTAATTGTGTTTACGGGAAAGAGCCCAAAGCTCGTATCTTCCCGTCTTCTGATCGGTTCCATTTTAGACTTAGTGATACTTATCGTACCTGTCCTTAAAACTATGGATTGAGATAGCATTAACTACCTCCTCGCTTAGCCAATTCCAATTATCAACTACTCTTACACTGAAAAAGTATTTCCTTACATCCTGCAAAGAAGTTTTCTTATGAAGCTTCAAACTATGACCTCTAGTTCTAGAGCCAGCCATATCGAAATATCGATCCCTATCCACTCTATCATAACCATGAAGGAATTTAAAGACTGTCACCATATCCCCCCTTACTCTTCTAGCTTCGAGTGATGGTAAGTCTAATTCCCTCAGCCTCTCATCATAACTGAGATTGCGTATTTCTGGCACCAGTTTCGTGGCATGTCTTTGAACTTTTTCAAGCTTAGCTATGTGCTTTTTCAAGTGCGGATTCCAAAAGGGGGCTGCATATTCGAGTTTTGGCCTCACATAGGTTACATAAATATTTCTGAACATTTCCTTGTCCATGTGCCTGAAGGCTACCCTTATATTTGATAAGAATGCATATGCTGCCCTTACTATGCCATTTATATGTATTTCTGTTTACTCCTAGGTCTCTCTCATTTTCTGTCTCTTGAAGTTGTACTCCAGCCACCGAGTAGTCAAGCTTGGGCCTTCTTGCACTTGTACCCATTCTCATTACCTTACATTTTGAAGTATTGAATTTCATTAGCCACTTTTCTGACCACTCATGCAGATTATTTAGATCCTCCTGAAGTTCTCTACCATTGTTCTCGTTTTTTACTTTCTTCACAATCTTTGCATCATCTGCAAACATATTCATGAATGAATTTACAGACTCTGTTAGGTCATTTACATATACAAGGAACAAAAGTGGCCCTAAAACTGAACCCTGTGGAACTCCACTACTAACTCTTCTCCATTCAGAGACTGAGTGTCTTACTCTAACCCTCTGTTCCCTTCCTTCTAAGTAAGTTTTTATCCATTCCAAAACATTTCCACCTATTCTAGCCATTGAGTGCAGCTTCCTAATAAGTCTCCCATGTGGAACAGTGTCAAACACTTTCTGGAAGTCTAGGAATATGCAATCTGCCCAACCCTCTTTTTTCTGTAAGATTTGGCTTACCTCATCATAAAATTCTAATAAGTTTGTTACTGTTGAACTACCTTCTCTGAAGCCATGTTGCGTCACTGACAAAAAGTTGAAGGATTCCAAGTGAAGAGAGATATGTTCCCTTAGGAGTTTCTCCATAACTTTGCAAACTATGCTGGTCAAGGAAACTGGTCTATAGTTCAGAGCCATGTCCCTCCTTCCATTTTTGAAGATAGGTATTATGTTTGTTTGTTTCCAGCATCTTGGAATCTCCCCTGACTCCAGTGACTTTTTAAATATGATATTTAGTGCCACTGATATTAAGTTTGTGCATTTTTTAAGTACATGAGGGGATATGTCATCAGGACCTGTAGCTTTATGAACATCTAACTCCATCAGCGCCTTGCATACCTCTGTGACTGTAAGGTTAATGTTCTCTAATACCGGCCCTTGAGCTTCTATCTCTGCAATCTGAGGGGGTGGAGTATTTTCTACTGTAAATACTGACTGAAACTCCTTGTTCAATTCTTTGCAGATCTTTTCATCCGTCTCACTGATGCATCCATCCTCTCTCTTAAGCCTTAAAACCTGTGTGTGATTACCTAATTGTGATTACCTAATTGTGTTTACGGGAAAGAGCCCAAAGCTCGTATCTTCCCGTCTCCTGATCGGTTCCATTTTAGACTTAGTGATACTTATCGTACCTGTCCTTAAAACTATGGATTGAGATAGCATTAACTACCTCCTCGCTTAGCCAATTCCAATTATCAACTACTCTTACACTGAAAAAGTATTTCCTTACATCCTGCAAAGAAGTTTTCTTATGAAGCTTCAAACTATGACCTCTAATTCTAGAGCCAGCCATATCGAAATATCGATCCCTATCCACTCTATCATAACCATGAAGGAATTTAAAGACTGTCACCATATCCCCCCTTACTCTTCTAGCTTCGAGTGATGGCAAGTCTAATTCCCTCAGCCTCTCATCATAACTGAGATTGCGTATTTCTGGCACCAGTTTCGTGGCATGTCTTTGAACTTTTTCAAGCTTAGCTATGTGCTTTTTCAAGTGCGGATTCCAAAAGGGGGCTGCATATTCGAGTTTTGGCCTCACATAGGTTACATAAATATTTCTGAACATTTCCTTGTCCATGTGCCTGAAGGCTACCCTTATATTTGATAAGAATGCATATGCTGCCCTTACTATGCCATTTATATGTATTTCTGTTTACTCCTAGGTCTCTCTCATTTTCTGTCTCTTGAAGTTGTACTCCAGCCACCGAGTAGTCAAGCTTGGGCCTTCTTGCACTTGTACCCATTCTCATTACCTTACATTTTGAAGTATTGAATTTCATTAGCCACTTTTCTGACCACTCATGCAGATTATTTAGATCCTCCTGAAGTTCTCTACCATTGTTCTCGTTTTTTACTTTCTTCACAATCTTTGCATCATCTGCAAACATATTCATGAATGAATTTACAGACTCTGTTAGGTCATTTACATATACAAGGAACAAAAGTGGCCCTAAAACTGAACCCTGTGGAACTCCACTACTAACTCTTCTCCATTCAGAGACTGAGTGTCTTACTCTAACCCTCTGTTCCCTTCCTTCTAAGTAAGTTTTTATCCATTCCAAAACATTTCCACCTATTCTAGCCATTGAGTGCAGCTTCCTAATAAGTCTCCCATGTGGAACAGTGTCAAACGCTTTCTGGAAGTCTAGGAATATGCAATCTGCCCAACCCTCTCTTTTCTGTAAGATTTGGCTTACCTCATCATAAAATTCTAATAAGTTTGTTACTGTTGAACTACCTTCTCTGAAGCCATGTTGCGTCACTGACAAAAAGTTGAAGGATTCCAAGTGAAGAGAGATATGTTTCCTTAGGAGTTTCTCCATAACTTTGCAAACTATGCTGGTCAAGGAAACTGGTCTATAGTTCAGAGCCATGTCCCTCCTTCCATTTTTGAAGATAGGTTTTATGTTTGTTTGTTTCCAGCATCTTGGAATCTCCCCTGACTCCAGTGACTTTTTAAATATGATATTTAGTGCCACTGATATTAAGTTTGTGCATTTTTTAAGTACATGAGGGGATATGTCATCAGGACCTGTAGCTTTATGAACATCTAACTCCATCAGCGCCTTGCATACCTCTGTGACTGTAAGGTTAATGTTCTCTAATACCGGCCCTTGAGCTTCTATCTCTGCAATCTGAGGGGGTGGAGTATTTTCTACTGTAAATACTGACTGAAACTCCTTGTTCAATTCTTTGCAGATCTTTTCATCCGTCTCACTGATGCATCCATCCTCTCTCTTAAGCCTTAAAACCTGTGTGTGATTACCTAATTGTGATTACCTAATTGTGTTTACGGGAAAGAGCCCAAAGCTCGTATCTTCCCGTCTCCTGATCGGTTCCATTTTAGACTTAGTGATACTTATCGTACCTGTCCTTAAAACTATGGATTGAGATAGCATTAACTACCTCCTCGCTTAGCCAATTCCAATTATCAACTACTCTTACACTGAAAAAGTATTTCCTTACATCCTGCAAAGAAGTTTTCTTATGAAGCTTCAAACTATGACCTCTAGTTCTAGAGCCAGCCATATCGAAATATCGATCCCTATCCACTCTATCCTAACCATGAAGGAATTTAAAGACTGTCACCATATCCCCCCTTACTCTTCTAGCTTCGAGTGATGGTAAGTCTAATTCCCTCAGCCTCTCATCATAACTGAGATTGCGTATTTCTGGCACCAGTTTCGTGGCATGTCTTTGAACTTTTTCAAGCTTAGCTATGTGCTTTTTCAAGTGCGGATTCCAAAAGGGGGCTGCATATTCGAGTTTTGGCCTCACATAGGTTACATAAATATTTCTGAACATTTCCTTATCCATGTGCCTGAAGGCTACCCTTATATTTGATAAGAATGCATATGCTGCCCTTACTATGCCATTTATATGTATTTCTGTTTACTCCTAGGTCTCTCTCATTTTCTGTCTCTTGAAGTTGTACTCCAGCCACCGAGTAGTCAAGCTTGGGCCTTCTTGCACTTGTACCCATTCTCATTACCTTACATTTTGAAGTATTGAATTTCATTAGCCACTTTTCTGACCACTCATGCAGATTATTTAGATCCTCCTGAAGTTCTCTACCATTGTTCTCGTTTTTTACTTTCTTCACAATCTTTGCATCATCTGCAAACATATTCATGAATGAATTTACAGACTCTGTTAGGTCATTTACATATACAAGGAACAAAAGTGGCCCTAAAACTGAACCCTGTGGAACTCCACTACTAACTCTTCTCCATTCAGAGACTGAGTGTCTTACTCTAACCCTCTGTTCCCTTCCTTCTAAGTAAGTTTTTATCCATTCCAAAACATTTCCACCTATTCTAGCCATTGAGTGCAGCTTCCTAATAAGTCTCCCATGTGGAACAGTGTCAAACGCTTTCTGGAAGTCTAGGAATATGCAATCTGCCCAGCCCTCTCTTTCCTGTAAGATTTGGCTTACCTCATCATAAAATTCTAATAAGTTTGTTACTGTTGATCTACCTTCTCTGAAGCCATGTTGCCTCACTGACAAAAAGTTGAAGGATTCCAAGTGAAGAGAGATATGTTTCCTTAGGAGTTTCTCCATAACTTTGCAAACTATGCTGGTCAAGGAAACTGGTCTATAGTTCAGAGCCATGTCCCTCCTTCCATTTTTGAAGATAGGTTTTATGTTTGTTTGTTTCCAGCATCTTGGAATCTCCCCTGACTCCAGTGACTTTTTAAATATGATATTTAGTGCCACTGATATTAAGTTTGTGCATTTTTTAAGTACATGAGGGGATATGTCATCAGGACCTGTAGCTTTATGAACATCTAACTCCATCAGCGCCTTGCATACCTCTGTGACTGTAAGGTTAATGTTCTCTAATACCGGCCCTTGAGCTTCTATCTCTGCAATCTGAGGGGGTGGAGTATTTTCTACTGTAAATACTGACTGAAACTCCTTGTTCAATTCTTTGCAGATCTTTTCATCCGTCTCACTGATGCATCCATCCTCTCTCTTAAGCCTTAAAACCTGTGTGTGATTACCTAATTGTGATTACCTAATTGTGTTTACGGGAAAGAGCCCAAAGCTCGTATCTTCCCGTCTCCTGATCGGTTCCATTTTAGACTTAGTGATACTTATCGTACCTGTCCTTAAAACTATGGATTGAGATAGCATTAACTACCTCCTCGCTTAGCCAATTCCAATTATCAACTACTCTTACACTGAAAAAGTATTTCCTTACATCCTGCAAAGAAGTTTTCTTATGAAGCTTCAAACTATGACCTCTAGTTCTAGAGCCAGCCATATCGAAATATCGATCCCTATCCACTCTATCCTAACCATGAAGGAATTTAAAGACTGTCACCATATCCCCCCTTACTCTTCTAGCTTCGAGTGATGGTAAGTCTAATTCCCTCAGCCTCTCATCATAACTGAGATTGCGTATTTCTGGCACCAGTTTCGTGGCATGTCTTTGAACTTTTTCAAGCTTAGCTATGTGCTTTTTCAAGTGCGGATTCCAAAAGGGGGCTGCATATTCGAGTTTTGGCCTCACATAGGTTACATAAATATTTCTGAACATTTCCTTATCCATGTGCCTGAAGGCTACCCTTATATTTGATAAGAATGCATATGCTGCCCTTACTATGCCATTTATATGTATTTCTGTTTACTCCTAGGTCTCTCTCATTTTCTGTCTCTTGAAGTTGTACTCCAGCCACCGAGTAGTCAAGCTTGGGCCTTCTTGCACTTGTACCCATTCTCATTACCTTACATTTTGAAGTATTGAATTTCATTAGCCACTTTTCTGACCACTCATGCAGATTATTTAGATCCTCCTGAAGTTCTCTACCATTGTTCTCGTTTTTTACTTTCTTCACAATCTTTGCATCATCTGCAAACATATTCATGAATGAATTTACAGACTCTGTTAGGTCATTTACATATACAAGGAACAAAAGTGGCCCTAAAACTGAACCCTGTGGAACTCCACTACTAACTCTTCTCCATTCAGAGACTGAGTGTCTTACTCTAACCCTCTGTTCCCTTCCTTCTAAGTAAGTTTTTATCCATTCCAAAACATTTCCACCTATTCTAGCCATTGAGTGCAGCTTCCTAATAAGTCTCCCATGTGGAACAGTGTCAAACGCTTTCTGGAAGTCTAGGAATATGCAATCTGCCCAGCCCTCTCTTTCCTGTAAGATTTGGCTTACCTCATCATAAAATTCTAATAAGTTTGTTACTGTTGATCTACCTTCTCTGAAGCCATGTTGCCTCACTGACAAAAAGGTGTGTGTGTG